>CAJQZN010042421.1:0-12502 GCA_907164685.1 Colias eurytheme | reverse complement strand
ACAGAATTACAAAGAACTCGCGTTCTCGCTATGGCTGGTCCGTCTTCCTCAATTGGTATCTTGTTTTTCTATTTCAGATTTTACATAGTCATGTAACTCATTGAAGCTATTTATTGACATTCGAAAATAAATATAAAATCTCTCTTCATCTTGAAGCAGCTCAGGGATAAGAATACTAAATTCTCCCATATCATCTCGTTTCGTGTTGATAGGGTGTACCCAACATTTTCTACTTTTTTGTGACTCCTCTAGACTCCACAAAAGCAAGGCTTCATCTTCGGAAGATGAACTTTCGAGAGACATGTTTCACGTGCGGAGAGTCACGAAATAGAACGCAAATGCCTTGAACGGCTCCTGTGTGCGCTAGAACGCAGAACGCAGAACTGACGAACGCAGAACGCAGAACGCGGAACGCAGAACGCTGTATGTCTGCGCGTAGCCTAAATTCCTGTAATTTACATTATTAAAGGCTAACGCTAAACAATCAAAAAAACTAATTTACGTACGTTTCCTAACATCAAACCTTACAAACCGATCTAAAACTCAACAAATTCCAGTATATACTGGGCGATGTCCTTACAAGTGTGCGTGTGGGAGGTTGTATACGTACACGTGCACCGCTCACAAGCGAGCGACGCGCTGATACTCGTGGGACAAGATGGCGTACAACGACCGCCTATACATTTTCCGAAAGGTGGGTTTTTTAGGAATTGATTGATTTGTTTAAAGCTTTTATGGGATTGTATGGTAGTAGTTGATAATATTAATATGCATTTGTAATGGCAACAAGTATAATAGTACATTTATATTATAGAATAATCTTTTTCATACAATTTGTTAAAAATAATATTGTGAGTGGGACAATATAATATTTTGTAGATACGATTAAATTCTAAATATAGAGGTGTCAGAAGTTTGCACATTATAAATACCTTAACTTGCCTGGGTACTTATAAATTACTTACTTTTCTAGAGCTAAAATAATCTATGTATAAATTTTTTCTACGATCAAGGTGGTCATCTACTATCGTTCTTAAGCAACTTGGAGACTGGTCTCTTACCACATGGGCAGTTGGATCCTCCGCTTTGGTCCCAAAGAGGAACAGGAAAGGTAAGTAAACATAATAAATCTTTCTAAATACAGTCTATAAAAAAAAGTTTCTTTCTTATTCATGCAAAAATGGACATTACTTAAGTTGTTAACTCCATTAATAAAACAAAATTTGAAGAACATTTAAATGAATTACAGGTATTTGGTAGAACCAAAGGTAGAAGGCGTCCAATGCCAAGTCTGTGTGAAAGTGGTGAGACAGAGGAACAGGAGTTTGACGAAGTGGCTGGAGACTATGTGTTCCGTATTGTGAATAATGCTATTGCTGATAGAGAAGGTATGTTCGTATTTTATAAGAATTTTTATGTTTCTATTTTGTTATCAAAAGTTTTGCACTTATTCATTAATCTTTTGATAAAATTTTGACTTCTTCAGTATTCAGATATTAGATGTATAAGGGCATTACATTTAGGGACATTTTGGGAATAATTAATTTAAATGTTAATAAGTCTGTATTATCGTTGATCAAAGTTTGGCCAATCTTAAAAATTTCTACGACTTAAAACAAATTTGACCTATTCCAGCGATGAGGCATTCTCTCCTAGAACGCGTGGTCCAATCTCCACCAAGAACGCCACGACGTACATTAGCCTCGACTTCAACTACTTCGTCTGACTCCAGCACAATGTCGGTCGACTGTCCTCCTATTATTGGCAATTTGAACCAGACAACACATACTATTGAGCAGGTAATTTGGATGAATGGTGCTAACGGGGTTTTTTTATAGGGCTATTCGTTAGGCCTTTTAGGACGTCCACTGCAAGACATAGGCCTCCCCCAAAGATTTCCACAACGACCGATCACCAGCGATCTGACTCCAGCGGCTATTAAGTAAGGTTAATATAATTGAAACTCAAGCCTCCAAGCTCAACTACTTTTACCATCTCCAATAGCATATTGGTGGACTCACCTGTTTTTGACAACTTAATCAGATAGCCATCATTTTTTTTCACTCCAGCTGGTGCTATCGGTGGACTGTTCATCTATTTTTGGCATCTTGCAACATATCTTTTATTTTATGTTTTTAATTTTCCAACTATAATTGAATCCTCTAATTACCAATAAACTTATTAATTCTGACTGACATATTTTTACTTAGTTTAGGGGTCAGAGACTTCAAAATTTCAAAATGGATCTTTTGTCAATAATTTTTTTTTCTTAAATTAGGTGGCGTCTATAGAGTTGGTTTGCAGCACGATGCGGCGGCAGATAATATCGCGCGCGTTCTACGGCTGGCTCGCGTACTGCAGACACTTGTCCACCGTGCGCACGCACCTCAGCGGGCTCGTGCACGCTGCTATTGTGCCCGGAGGTAATTATACAAGTAAAAAAAAAACATTTTACTTGCCTTTGGACATTGTTTAAAAGGCCTACGTTCTACATTCATTCGGCGTTCACATTCGTTCCACACAGGAAGCAGCCTCGCGAAGCGGGTCGGTAAGAAGGAAAGCGCCGCTTTTCCGCCGAGCCATGTAGACACAGACCGTACCACTTCACATACAAGTGTTCACGTAGCAATTGTTTTATTGGACTGCTGGCTCTATGTAGATTCGCTTAGTAAATTAACGACGTTTTACTTACTTCATGCTTCTCAAGTGCCCATTGATAAGCTCGGATCATCGTTTGTATATCTTTAGAAAGGAAATTATAAATGTAGCTTGTTGATAAACTTCAAGCATTTCACAGTAATTTTTTCTTCTCGAAGGAAACTCCCAAAAGTAAATTGCTATTAAAAACACTATGAGACAGTAAATTTACAAATATTGTCTTAGATGGCGCAGAAGACGGTCTAACAGAAGAGCGATGGCGCTCAATGATGGACGAAACCGGCGCCATTGCAGACAAGGACGAAGTGTACCGACTCGTGTATTATGGCGGGGTACAGCATGACATACGGAAGGAAGTGTGGCCTTTCCTTTTGGGATATTATGAGTGAGTTATTAAGACATCTAAAAAAAATACATAAAACATATTTGGTATGTAGAGATTGGTAATATACAAAATTTAATTTGATTAGACTGCAATTATGAAACTTAACAGTATTAAAGTTGAATTAATTTTTTTTTGAGGTTACATTTTAATACAGTATAATTAACATGCGGCTGACTTTCCAGTTTAGAAAGACCTGTTTTTAAGAAGGCAGTTCCTTCTTAAGCAGAACATCAAGAACAATTTTTTTTTAATAAAATGAACTGTCTAATAAATAAATTTTATTGTGTTCACCATCGTCTTAGTCCTTCGAATCTACTAACGTACTTCCCACTGTTATACCCCCAATTCCTCAAATCTGTTTTGTATTATACCCAGAAGAACCGGTTCGTGCTGCCAAACTCTGGAATGAACTTCCACTAGAAGTACGTCAAGCGCAATCCTTAAGGAGTTTTAAACACCTTCTTAAGAAGGCGTATAAAGCCAGATAATTCTACGATTAAGCCCCGCACATTACGCGCCATGCCGCGCGCCCTCACAATACCCTCATACACCCGGCTCATCCAACGTACGTAAAGTTCATCGCACGCTAAATTATACACAATATTCTTCGCTCGTTCAACGCGTATTTTCGGTAGTTAGTAGGTATGTTGTCTAAAATAATTGTATAAAACAGTGAAGTTGAAATCATCACAAATTATGTAATATGTCTTTTTATTATTATTTGTTTATAATTATTAATGATAATCTATACATATTATAAAACAATAAAAAAAGTAAAAACTGTCTGTATGTAATATATAAAAAAAAAACAATATTAGGGAAACAGTATAGAGCACGAATCCGTAAAAAAAGTCTGTCGAAATAGCGAGTATAGATACTATTTTTAAATAAACATACGCAGTCGACGACACACATTCCTCCAGAACTTTATTTTGATTAATTTGGTTATAGTCCATTGAATGAGTCCCTCCAAGGGGGGTCTAGAGTGCGTGAGTTAGTAACGTAAGATGTTTCTTCGGAAACATGTCAAGAGTCCCTAGGTAATAAACATACTAAAACCCCGGGCCACTAGGAGGAGCCCCGGAGTGGGGGGAGGGGGGAAATGGGTCCATTTTTTTCATTTTTCGCTTAAATCTCAAAAACGGTACATGTTAGAGAAAAACTTTCAAGGAAAAATTGAAAGGCCATAAAATTATCTACAAGTTGTACCTGAATCATTTTTTCCTATATCCTACCGTTTCTGAGTTATACGCAGTAAAACATGATTTTGGCTCAAACAATTTCAACATCAATCGATCAAAAAATATTTCTTTCTTCCAAAAAACTCAAATGTGCAACTTGTGACCAGTACTGATAGATTGCTCTTAATTAGGTCTATAATTGGTAAAATAAACACATTCCTCCATGGAAGCCTTTAGGAGGAATCGATTGTCAAAATATTATATTAGGGCAGTTTGAGTTACTGAACTTGATCTTTTTATTTTTTTCTTCCAAAAAACTCAAAAGTGCAACTTGTGACCGGTACAGATAGATTGCTCATAATTAGGTCTATCATTGCTAAAAATACCAGATTCCACCACGGAGGCGTTTACGGGGAATTGAATTTTATCAGGGTAGTTACGATACATGAACTTTTTATTTTTTTTCTTCCAAAAAGCTCAAAAGTGCAACTTGTGACCGGTACAGATAGATTGCTCATAATTAGGTCTATCATTGATAAAAATACCAGATTCCACCATGGAGGCGTTTACGGGGAATTGAATTTTATTAGGGTAGTTAGTTAAAAAGTTCATGTATCGTAACTACCCTAATAAAATTCAATACCTCCTAAAGGCCTCCATGGTGGAATCTGGTATTTTTATCAATGATAGACCCAATTATGAGCAATCTATCTGTACCGGTCACAAGTTGCACTTATGAGTTTTTTGGAAGAAAAAAATAAAAAGATCAAGTTCAGTAACTCAAACTACCATAATATAATATTTTGACAATCGATTCCTCCTAAAGGCTTCCATGGAGGAATGTGTTTATTTTACCAATTATAGACCTAATTAAGAGCAATCTATCAGTACCGGTCACAAGTAGCACTTTTGAGTTTTTTGGAAGAAAGAAATATTTTTTGATCGATTGATGTGGAAATTGTTTGAGCCAAAATCATGTTTTACTGCGTATAACTCAGAAACGGTAGGATATAGGAAAAAATGATTCAGGTACAACTTGTAGATAATTTTATGGCCTTTCAACTTTTCCTTGAAAGTTTTTCTCTAACATGTACCGTTTTTGAGATTTAAGCGAAAAATGAAAAAATGGACCCATTTTCCCCCTCCCCCCACTCCGGGGCTCCTCCTAGTGGCCCGGGGTTTTAGTATGTTTATTACCTAGGGACTCTTGACATGTTTCCGAAGAAACATCTTACGTTACTAACTCACGCACTCTAGAACTTTTTATTCAATGGACTATTAGATTGTACGACATTTTTCGACTCAGCAATTATTCTAAAAATAAAAATAAAAATTATCCTTTATAAAATATTACAAAGTTCTTCGAAATTTACGTATTATTTTATCGACAGCTGGTAACTTTAGCAGGTACCTTTCTGGAGTATTTTTTTCTGCGTGGCAATAGTCAGTAGACACAGGTTGAGAGTGAGGGTCCACATTTTCCAAATTTAAAATTGTTCTGTGAAATTAGTAAATTACTTTCAAACAGGGTCAATTTGATTGATTGCATTTGCAAGGCGACCGTAGGAATTAGGTACCTACATAACTAAGTATAAAAAGTGTCTTTGTAAATTGTAGGCAAGGCAGTGTGTTGCACTATGAATGTAGGTATCTATAAATATCGTCGCATGAATACTCAACTCGCGGAAACGAATTTACAGAATTTACACAAATAATAATATCCAAACTCGCCTGGATAAACTTTCTCAAATGAATCTATAGTTTAGGTGGTCTGTTGCGGTTCTGCATCAGGTGTTTCAGTTTTCAAAATAAATTATTATTTTATATTTCCCGGATAATATAATAGTACCTACACAACAAAATAACTTTCATTCAAATCCGTCCAGTAGTTCCGGAGATTAGCGTGTACAAACAAACAGACAAACACAGACAGTTTTTTTTATTTACGGGATAAAACTCATCCTATGACCTTTCTCAGGTCTCAAGCTATATCTGCACCAAAATTAGAGCCCAGACATACCTACATACAGACACACATACAAAAATTCTAAAAACTATATTTATGTATAGATATGTACTACATATTACTATGTAATACAGATTATGAATATATTATATATATACATATACATATGTATATTATAAAAAAAATACCTATTCAATGTAAGTACAATTTTGACTTTCGTACGAATTTGTTATACCTATGTATAGATGTTATGTATGATTATCTAATACAGATTGTAAATATAATATATATGTACTATTCACAACCGGTTTACATATTATTGATATTATTATTTACTGGAGCGAACATAGGATCTGCCTATAGTAATAATAATAATATAAATCTTTCTTGACTTGATTGATTGCACCGCGACTGTAAGAATTAGGTACCACTATGAATTTTATTTACCTAACTAAACTTTCTCAAATAGGTAAATCAATACTTATCTTTTTATATTATAATTATTATTTATTAATATTATAACAATACTATTATATTATACATTATATACATTATTACCTTCGACATTTAGTTATCTTTTCAATTTGAATCTTCTTTAGTTCTCGTTTCTTAAGTCTTTTCATTTTGTTGTTTACCATTTTCAACAAATCAATATTCGGCGTAATTATAAAACACGGCGCAGCAATTTTAGCGTGGTCTACTCGTCTCAACGGAGCGATAGCGTCTGATGTATGAAATAGAATTATGTTTTTAGCTCCCGGAACGTGCGATGGAAGATGATTTCTTGCGTAATTAAAAATATAGTAAGCGCCAAAAGTGTTTTATCGTGATTAAACCAAAACTAAAAGTAATTACACAAAATGCTCTGACAAATATATTGCAAATGTTTTAATATAATTGTTTATGAAAAAAAAATCATAATAAGTATTACCATGTCCAGTAAAAAACGTAAAAGTGTGAAATTTAGAGGTAACTTCGTGAATTTTTTCTATCGAGTCAATTTCAATATTTTATGTTTTTGATCTGACAATATAATCGAAAATATCATCAAGTTTTACATATATTTTATTTTTTATATTTGGTCTTGAATATTACACGTATCAACTAAAAGTTGATTGGTGATTTGACTTTATACGCGCCCTTAAGTCACACTATCTTTCTCTTGCTTAGCTTCTTCCTCTATTTCCTTACTGTTACCTTATTTTCTTCTTTGTTATATACCTACTACTATATTATATTTGTTCTTTATGATATACTTATTAAATATTTATAATTATGTTTTCTCTTGCTATTTACTACTATATAGTTGTTGTATATGATATTATACATATATTTATAATATATATTGAATATTTATAATTATATTTTTCTTTTTTCCTAAAGCCTTATTTTTTGCTCACCCACCTCCTTTTAACGTCTCTCCTTACTTATTACATACGGTGGCCTGGAAGAGATCGCTACTTAGCGATAAGGCCACCGTTTGTACACATTATTTCCTATTAGCTGTACTTTGTGTGTCTCTATTTATTTTGTGTGTGCAATAAATAATTAAATAAATAAATAAATAAAAATAAATAAAGAACCATTTATATTCAACCAATCCTTCCAGATTCGGCACAACATTCGATTCCCGGGTCGAACAAGACAATACATACCGGCGGCAGTACGAGACCACGATGTCAGAGTGGCTCTGCGTAGAAGCCATTGTAAGGCAGAAGGATAGAGAAGCTACAGCGGCGTCTATAGCAAGGCTTACGGAAGCTTCTGGAAAGGGGAAGGTGGAACCGGAGGTTAATGAAGTAAGTAATATGGGAAGACAAATTACATTGGATGGAAATTTTTGCAGGGAAGATTAGGAAATTGAAAATAATAAAGATGCCTAGATTATTGATGGATTTTGATGAATATAAATAAAAAATAAATTGATTGATGAATATAAATATGTTTGCTAGTTGATTGATGCTGAATTGTTATTTCAGTGTTGATTATGGTAAAATTTAAGTTTTAAATAGATAGAAATACCTACTGATAAGGACGAAATGAAATGGTAGCTACAGGAAATTAGAAGATTCTAAGACACATTTATGAAAAAAAATTATATCGTTACCTTTCACATAATGTAAAACGATACAGTAGATATTGAATAAAATGGTTTTTTTTTTCGATTTTTTACTAACAAAATTATTGTGTTACATTAAAGGTATTCGAGGACGACTGCAGTGTGATCTCAGACAATCCACCAATAGTGTCCCCAGAGCCCAGTGAAACCGAACAAAAGATTACAAAGCCGGTTCTATCCCGAGCGCCAAGTATAGATGAAGTTGACAATATCGAAGTGGACAAGAAACTTAACGGAGAGACTGATACTTGTGATTTGGATTACGACCAAGATGACGACGAAGTTTGCATTAAAAGCGTAGTTGACAACCCTGATATGAGGAGAGAAAGTATTGCTGAAATAAAACGGCTAGCTGAAGGCATTGTACAGAAGGGCGATGGGAGGGGACTATTGTGTAGTGTGGATAGTGCTAATGCTAATCTAAATGGGGATAATAAGAGTATCGAGGAGAGTCAGCCGTCGCCGAACCATCATACGACGCATAGCGTCATTGTTACGAATCCGTCGGTGGATTTGGCTGTCACTGGGTCACCGGCGTCTGGAGGTACAACAGGTAATGTAATAATTATTTTTAATTCACTGATACAAGTGAAACTTCTTTAGGCGCGTCGAGAGTAAAATTTCAAGGACGCATCATGGCAATACCGTCACTTCATGGATTTGGGCGACGATTTTGCCAAAGAAATTTCACTTCTGACACATGTGCTCGGCATACACGCTGTTTTTTATTCTTGATCCTCCTACCTAATTCCAATTACTGATAAGGTTTTACTGCTAGTTTTTTTTATTATTCCTGTATTTTCTAGCAATTAGTTAGGTATCTTCCAGTAAAAAGATTGAAGTATATGTAATGTACTTTAAACTTAATAATAATAATTGATTATACAATTTTTTGCAGCACCAGCAAGTCCAGCTCGCAGTCCTCTAGGAGTGTTACGAGAGGAATCTCACTCAGCAGGTGCATCGTTTGATGCGTTAGAACCAGATCGTACTGACGCGCGGTCCAACTGCGTGTCACCCGCTAGTTCTAACGGCGGCGTTTACTCGGTAACTATATACTATTTTGGTTTTTATGGCATACAAATGCTTTATAAATATACACTTTACAATGTACACTACACTCTAAGCATCTTATTATAAATTCATTACACTACACACTTTGAGATAAACACATTGCACTACACACTTTAGAATCACACTTTGCGCGATACACTTTAGAATGACACTTCGCACGATACACTTTAGAATAAACAACACATTGCTCGTAACACTTTACAATTTACGCATTGAACTAGTAGATAGAGACAGAATCTAAGGTACCATGCGTCCAATTACATTTAGCAATACATATAACTTTCTTACTCTATATTATGATAAGTTTACACCTCACACGCCACACTCTAATAATGTCAAAGCACTTTTATAATTACATACCAAAGACATAATTGTTGGTATCCAACATCCAACATCTTACATTGATATAAATTTCTTGTATTTGAACAATACAAATGCTTGTTTCAGAATGAGCTAGTAGAGAGCTTTGCTTTGAATCTCCATCGAATAGAAAAAGACGTCCAACGGTGCGACAGGAACTATCCATTCTTCACTGATGAGAATTTGGACAAGTTGAGGAACATAATGTGCACGTAAGTTAGAAAATGTGTATAAGGTTAGATTGTTAATAACTTCTATCCTCCGGTGAAAGAGAATTTAATTGCAATAAATTTAGGTAAAAAAAGCAATAAAAATAATTAAAATATAACTATTTTACAACTACTTGTTTTTGAATCTTTAAATTACAATAATTACGGTACAGTCGCACACGCGCTGTTCACGTACTTGATGTGAGAGGCTAATGACACTAATGACTGACTGATTTCCCGTATCTAAGATAGAACGCAACTTGTAGTACACTGAAGCTGAACGCGCCACACGCACCGTACGAGCCGCACACGCCGTACGCACTGTACACGCAGTACGCACTGTATGCTCCGTACGTACTGTACGCTCCGTACGTCCTGTACGTTCCGTGCGCACCGTACGCTCCGTACGCATGTACGCCCCATACGCATTGTACGAACAGTACGCATTGTACGACCAGTACGAAATGTACGCTCCGTACGTACTGTACTCTCCGCATCCACTGTACGCTCCGTACGCATTGTACGATCAGTACGTACTGTATCATCCGTACGCCATATACCCTCCGTACGTACTGTACGCGCCGTACGCACTGTACGCCCTAAACGCATTGTACGACCAGTACGCTATGTACGCTCCGTACGTACTGTACTCTCCGTACGCACTGTACGCTCCGTACGCATTGTACGAGCAGTACGTACTGTACCATCCGTACGCCATGTACGCTCCGTACGTACAGAACGCGCCGTACGTACTGCACGCTCCGTACGCACTGCACGCTCCGTACGCGCCGCACGAGGCGAATCTCATCCAATGTTTTAAAAATTTTCCGTTTTTAGGATTCCTTACCCAAAGGGTAAAACAGGACCCTATTACTAAGCCTCCGCTATCTGTCTGTCTGTCTGTCTCCAGGCTGTATCTCATAAACCGTTATAGCGAAAAGCTGAAATTTTCACACATGATGTATTTCCGTTGCCGCTGTGCAGTTGACGGCTTGAAGCGGTCGCGACTGCTCGATTCCGTGTACGGTAGTACATGAATGTTTATAGTTCACCGCGCGGTAGCGGCTTCAAGCAGTCGGTCTCAACTGCTTGGAGCTACCCGTGTAGTGATAGACGCCGCCCATGACGATCACAACGTTGGGAACACTGCGATCGTATTGTCGTACGCTATGATATATAAAAAAGCTAGATACGTTACCCGCTCTCTATTTTGGCAAGAAAAAACTCAGCTAAGTGCCCGAGTTTCACTTAGTCACGCACCATTCAGCGTCGTGGCTGGACGTTCTTTTTATATTTTAATCGGCAGTTGTTATTACGAAGTACATGAGTGAGACATGTAGGTATTATGTCTCGTGCGTGAGAGTGAAAGAGAGAACAACTGTATTGGTGATAATGCGTTAGTAAGTAGGTATGTATTAATTACGCTGTTTTTTAGTGCAATGATGTTGGCGTATGCCGCGTCTACTAGTATAATAGGTCATTGGTCGTACGTGCCTTTAGAGCTCGTTCCCCACAGCTACGTGTGGGAGCACCTGGACACCGGCTACATGCAGGGCATGTGCGACCTGGCCGCGCCGCTGCTCGTCATCATGCGCGACGAAGCGGTCGCACACGCGCTGTTCACGCATCTCATGTCAAGGGCCAAGGACAATTTCCCGTCTGGACAGGCTATGGACGCACATTTCGCGGATATGAGGTGAGTGGAAACTTTGAAATAGGAGATAAAATAATAAATAGTCATAAGAATAGTATAATTATATTTTTTGTTTTAGTTTAAAAATAAAATTTTCCATCACATTTTATTTTCGTGTTTCTTATTTTCAAAATAATGTTATTTTTGTACCTTATTGGTATAACATTATTATTAATCAATTTCTGTTTCATTTATAAATCTATTTTCTACATAGAAAATCCGCCTCGAGGGACCTTACACAATTTAAACAAGCTATGTTATATATTGGGGTCTAAATCTTTTTGAACATTTCACTTACACAAATAATCATTTGTCTGTATAGCTAATATATGTATTTCCAGCTGGTTATAAAGTTTTATAAAAATCATTTTTCAGGTCATTAATCCAGATTCTAGATTGTGAGCTATACGAACTGATGCACGCTCACGGCGACTACACGCATTTCTACTTCTGCTACCGCTGGTTCCTTCTCGACTTTAAGCGGGAAATGCTCTATCAAGATGTATGTTTTTTCAATATCTTATATTTATATTAAATATT
Organism: Colias eurytheme; assembly: GCA_907164685.1. Taxonomy (NCBI): domain Eukaryota; kingdom Metazoa; phylum Arthropoda; class Insecta; order Lepidoptera; family Pieridae; genus Colias; species Colias eurytheme. Next base: position 317 of record CAJQZN010042421.1, on the reverse strand, counting down.
CTTATGTAATGTATTTTCAGCTCAGGTTAGTTATGTTGGTTTTATACATCTTGAATAACTTCAAACAGCAAAAAACTCACTTTGATTAACATTGAGAGTGAATAAAAGTGAAACGAATTCAAATTCAAAAGTATATCGGGACTCGTCCGGTCGGCACGAGCACCAATACTCGAATGCCCTCGCGCACCAACAGTGCCATGTCCAAGCGCAACTTATCAACCGCTTGCGTTCTATGTGAGCGGGTATCCCAAAATATTTTTGTTTAACATATTTTTTTTGGATTTTGACGAAATATTAAATTTTATATTCCAATATCT
>CAJQZN010042413.1:87175-116701 GCA_907164685.1 Colias eurytheme | reverse complement strand
AATGCGTTAGTGTTGGATCGGATTGGAAGGAAGCGGACTCTGCTGATTGCTTACATGGTTTGCGGAGTGTCCTGTATCGCGATCGCGTTTGTTCCTAAAGGTAATTGCTTTACGACAATAACTAAAAAAATATTGAAAGTTATTTTAAATCACAAATACCTTTGTTTTGGTATGTTAATTTGCTGTTTTTCAAGATATTTTCAATGTTTTAACTTTAAATTAAATTTCCAAGATAGTAACCACAATAATTTCTGCAATTGACAATTGACATTATTTCCACTTGTGTAATTTACGTAATTTACATTGTATGTGTTATATATGCACATTATATGTTTTGGTACCTTAATACCTAGTTTTCGGCCTTCTAAACTTACATATCAAACATTTTATAACCGTTCCATATGTGTACATTCTATATCAAAATGAATATTTTTCCAACAGGCATGTCCTGGCTCGTGACGCTCTTGTACCTGGTGGGCAAGATCGCCATAACACAGGCCTTCAGCGGCATCTACATGTACACGTCGGAGCTGTTCCCGACGCACGCGCGCCACTCGCTGCTCGGCTTTTGCTCGATGGTCGGCCGCGTCGGATCCATCGTGGCGCCCCAGATGCCACTACTTGTATGTACATCCTAGTTCTATTTACGTTACTTCTAAATTGACTGTTAATTTTATATCTTGTCTGATGTACCTACTATTAGTTTCTTATCTTCGCAAGGCTTATTTTTATAAAGCACCTGGATTCATTATAGCTCACTACGATCATGCATAGAGCATTCAATATAATGTCGCTTTAATTCAAACTTAACTAATTTCTATTAAATTACAGGCCATCTACATCGACTGGCTGCCTTCAGTACTCTTCGGGTCCACCGCGCTTATGTCGGCTGCCCTGATGATGACCACGCCAGAGACCCTCAACGTGCGCCTTCCAGACACTATACTTGAAGCCGAAAACATCGGCAAAGAAAAACCCAACACGGCCACGTCACAGTTTTGAGATTAAGCTTAGGAAATAGAATTAAATAATATACATAGAATAATTGTAACAATAATCTGATATTTATATAAAACAAAATGTTATAACAGAGATAAACGCTTTATATTTAATTGTTTAATGGTGTTTTATGTGTATTATGATTTAGCGCTGTGATTTTGCAAGTGATTATAATAGATACCCTATAATTAATATCAGTAATAATGATTGGTGAAATATCCTACTACTGATGCGTATTTTGTAATTCAAATACTGTGTAAAATAGAGAAATATAAATTACAAACGAATATTTATTCTTGTGTGTTTTTTAAACAGTATTTTGTACTTTATAAAATGAAATATATTGTAATACTTATGAATAACGTAAACGTTGTGATATAATGAGTGATTAAATACGGATTTGTACCGAAACATGTAATTTATTTTTGTAATTCATGGAATGATTATGAATAAAGGTAATATAAATGAATGATATGTATTTCTTTTATTGTTTGTAGAGTAATTTGTACTTGATTGACAGATGAAATGATATTGTGTAATTAAAATCCTTAATTTATATTTTATACTCCTATTTTAATGTTAAGGAAATGAAATAAATTATCATGAGTGAGCCTATTGAAGTTGATTTATTTGTGTTCCCTTTAATAATATTTGAGTACCTAAATGACAAACTCGATAGGTTAATTTAAATGTCACCTAGTATCCAAAATTATTTCTTAAATACTAGAAATTATGAATTACTATTAATTTATTAAAAAGCCTAATGCAATATATTTCATTTATGAAATATAGCTATATGCGTAAAATTGCAATAGGTACAATAACCGCTTATTCTTAGCAAGTCTTTCTAGGTCCTATATTATAATATTGATTTCGTTTAAAATAAGTACCTATTATAGATCAGATTGCAAAAGCTGTCTTAGTTGAATAATAGCCATCGGTAGGGCATGTGCGTCACTTTGATCGTAAACTTCAGCAATGCTTTGCTCCAGAATCCAGAATTAACCATTCCGATAGCAAGCGGCGCGCGCGCCACATTCGATACTAAATTCAATATTTTTCCTAAATTATGACCCTGTTTTTTGTGTGTGTTCGTGTAAATATATTGTCTGGTGAAATAAAATCAGTAGTAGATGTGGTGTGTTAAAATGTGTGGTGATAAAATGAGGATTTTGTTTCAATTTTAGAACGGTTAACGATATTTTTTACTAAAGTTTGTTCATGTTTTTTTTTGTGAATTATGATATTTATTTGGTAGTGACTGATTATGGCTAAAATATGCCGTGGTGAAATGTCTGAAAAATATAGTATAATTCACTCATGAATTGTAGTTGTTTTAAAAAATAAGGATGTCACGGAGGCAGCACCGTGTAGAGCGGCTGGAGTATCCTCCACCTCCCAGTAAATGTGCTAAGGTATGTTACTTTTTATTGCTTTCTCTAAGTTCAAAGTTATTTAAATTGCCTACCCTTTGAAGCCTCAAGTCAACTTTATATTATGTAAGTACGTACGTTTATACCTATATCTGTGAATGTAACTGGCGAATTTTATTATCTGCTGATGATTAAATGTTCCTTTACTTGAATATAAACAATTGTTAGAAAATAAGTAACAAATGCTATTGTAATATTCAAGAAATATTTAATCGATATAACCAGTCAATTCATTTAATATTGCAAGGAATAGCTTTGTTACTTACTTAAATATGGTATAACATTTAAAACACAACGAAAAATAAATTGACATTGTACAGGACTCACATCCATACTAATATTATAAATGCGAAAGTAACTCTGTCTGTCTGTCTGTTACTCAATCACGCCTAAACTACTGAACCAATTTGCATGAAATTTGGTATGGAGATATTTTGATACCCGAGAAAGGACATAGGCTACTTTTTATTGCGAAATATGTACCACGGGCGAAGTCGGGGCGGACCGCTAGTTACAAAAAAATTAAATAAAATTCGTATTAATAAACTACCTGTATATGAAAATACGCACACTCTCGATCCAATATAAATAATTATTATTATTTCAAAGGAGGTTGATTGGGGCTTCTTGAGAAGCGGGACCCTTAGGCAATAATATCTTCGCTTACCAGCAGGCGATATTATGGTGATCAAACCTTTCCTCTCAACCAATAATAAAAGGCATAACAATGTATATGAACATCTGGTGGTATCCCCAGTTCTTGTACTACACGTGGAAGCTATGCTCCGTGGTGTTCTCCCACTTCGTGATGATCAGCCTGGTGGTGGCTTATTGTATCCTCGGCGCTGTCACATTTGAAAGGTTGGAGTCACATCATGAAAGAGAGGTGAGTTATAAATGCCTTTTCTGGATTATAATCAGTACTTATTTATGGACTCGAAATTTTTGTCTATATGATCCTGGTAGCAGTTCATTTTACATTGAGATTTTATGACTTTTCTTAATACATTTTAATTATGAATTAGACTTAATGACAATGTGATTTTTTTTAATAGAGGTAATAAAGTCATTATCCCCTACCAAAATGAACATTGCTTTATGACCATGTTTCTATCTGTACAGATTTTAAACATTTCTTTTTTTTACAATCATTATAAAATTACCATTGTGTCGCTTAAGTAATAATAATGTAATAATTACGTAATATCAAATGTATTATATTAAAATTTTCAGAAAGCCTTATAAATAAATTAATATTATGCAAGTCAGAAAAGCCAAGAATGAGCCGACTTCTAAATTTATAAACATGATTGATCGGTCATATCGATTGATCGCCTAGAAAATACCAAAATAGACGGCAATAGATGAAGTTCCCCACGATACTGTGTTTACAAATATTTCGTATTTCCAGCATTCAGATTAACTGGAAATAAAATCCTATAATTCGTAAAGATTTGCAATAGTTAAGCTGTTGTTTTGACAATTTAAATCTAAAGTGATTTATATTATAGATTATGGTCCTAGTGAAATTGAATTAGTTTTAAGTCTTTCGATGTTATGTTTTACGATGTCAATCAGTCACCAAGATTTCGTTTCATTGTATCCATTTTACCACTAGCACTAAGAGAATAAACATTCCAGGTGAAGAGGAACATATCGCAGATCCGCGGGAACACCACGCACAGCATTTGGACGATGACCAATAGAGTGACGTATCTGAACCAGGCTAACTGGACTTCGGAGGTGGTTGATATGCTTAAGGTGAATGGGGTCAGGTGATATTGGTTTTTGATGAAGAGGTTTCAGTTGAATGTGTTGGATTTGCATTAGTTGTATACGTTTTTTATAATATTTTGCGTACTGTTTTGTTACATGCTCCTTCATGTATATTTTTGAAATTTGTTACTGTATGTAAAAAGTATAAAGTGCAGAGGAAACAATATTATGTACAAGAATAGAATAATAGCGTATAGTCAATGTATTTGATACTAATCAATTGTTAGGATTTCGAGAACGCAATCCTGTTGGAGATGAAGGTCCGCGGCTGGGACGGCAACGAGAGCACCGACCACATCCAGTGGACCTTCACGGGAGCTTTGTTTTATTCTATCATCGTCATTACTACTATTGGTAAGTGATATTTTGAGTTGTGTGTAAGAGTTATAATAATTTCACGAAATGCTTCTTTCAGCTTGTTGCGTAGATAAGCACATTGAGATACTTACTCTCTATCTCTATATGTAAAAAAGAAACCCTGATGATTTTGTTAATTCTTTTTTTGGTCTTTTGGTCAAGAAATATGAGCCGTCCTCATGAGTATGTACTCAATAGCTTACATGATACCATACAAAGTTTGTAAAATTTTATACTCGACCCAACAGTTTAAGCTGTATTTAAACATCAGTCATTTTCAATTAATGAGGTTCCTAAATAATTCAAGGGACATTTAATCATAACATTACAAAATTATTACAACTTATACCATAAATATTTTGTCACAGCGTCTGACATAGCACTTGTTTCAGAATGTTCGGCCGTAAAATGGAATCAAAAATGTCGGTAGCGTTAAATTTTGATGTATGATGTAAACCGCTCTTGGCTTATTGCCAGAACCACGCTTGTGGAATAATTCTGGAATTTTTATAATCACTATTGAGGTCAATAATCTTTGCTATTGGTGAAGTAAGAACCTTGCTTGCGGCTGTGTTAGCAATTGTCTTTCAATTGTTTATGTAAGCAGTAAGATTGCTTTGATGCATTTAGAAATTGGGTATTTTGGTACATTTGAAATGTTATTGAATTTTAGCGATTCTAGAGTGCTCTGTTCTTCTAAAGTTTGTTCAGATTCCTTTTCTTTTTGAGCGAAGTTTTCCTGGCTTATCAATCAGTTATAGTATGAAACGAACTAAAAACGAAGTGCTAATAAAGTGTCTGGATGAAAATAATAAATATATTTAATGCTCTAGGATGTGATCACATCCTTTTCGTTTACTCTGCAAATTGAGATGAAAATTTTGAAACTATGACTATAACTATGAATTAAAATAATGTTGTTTACGAGTTAATGCAAGTCGATGTTTGATAGACATGCGAGCGCCTGCGCGTTTACTTTAGCAATGATTTATAATTATGAATTTATTGCATTCAGGAAATATACGGACACGAAATAAAATTTGTACTGAGCAAAATTTAATTTTATCGTACATTTGAAGAATATATTGCAATTTTTTATATTTGAAAATTGAGCTATAGAGACGCTACAACGATATAGAATAAGTAGAAGTAAATAATTGTACATTGAGCTTTGCCTAAAATGTTTTAAATCATACTTAGATGTAGGTACTTTTTTGTTTTTATGGTCATTGTATAATTAATGATAATAAGTCGATTTAAAGCTAGATTTTAATTTACGATAAATGAGTTTCTTTGACCTATACCTATCCCAAATACTTTTTTAATAGTAAATAGAAATACGATCATGTGATGGTTATAATAATTTTGTTGTGAATAAAGTTATTATATGTGTTTATAAATCAATTTTACTAGATTCGCCGACAACTGCTTCGAGCAGAAAATCTCTCGATATTCAGACCGATCACGCTTGGCTCTCCGCCAGAGAAACTTCACACAATTCGTCAAATTTTTATACGCAGTCTAATTAAAGTCTCCGAGGATCATTATTCTTTGTAATATGTCAGTGTTTTTGATTTTTGTTGTCATTTATTTGTGACTATTCGCAGTTGTTCTTGGTAATAGTAATTAATCATTAATATTATTAAGTAGGTTTTATTTTTTAATTCCCTGTTTTGTTTGAAAATATATTGTGTGAGATATTTTTCAAAAAAATACTTGATACTAATCTACATTATTCTATCATTACCTAATACGGTTGATATCCACCTGTTAGGCAATGAAAGAGAAAGAGGAAATTTTGGGACAACAAGTAAATAAAACACAAATTATTGTATAATTTACACTTTTATTATGTTGATGTTGAAATCTCTTCGAAATTTCTTCATAATTTCCTTTGTCATGTACATTCTGTAATTTATATAATCTTAAATCTTACAATAATGGCCTTATCACAGAAAATAATGGTTGAAATAATAATATTACAACATACTAGAAGAAAATACTAGAAGAACTAAAAGCTAAAATTAAAACACAGTACGCAGAAAAACAACTTAACGTAAATCTGAAGTGATTAATTATGATAGTAATAAAAAACAACAAATTAACAAATTCAATTTAAGCACAAAAGTTTACACAGATATAAATTAAAATAAAAACATTTATAAAGAGAGCCAATTTATCGCACATGAAAATATTATTATAGGTAAACTTAGAAAATCCATTTAACATTTATCGTAAGTTCTATTTCATTAGTCACAGAGATTGTTTACCATTTAACTTACACACGAGATGAACTTCATTTGCATTTTATTGATAATGTCTAATCTTCTTCACAAATCTGTGACACTTTCTGCGTTTAGTTCTCTTCTCTCGCGTATCTAATTGTAAAGGAAATGATGTTTGAGTGTTCGTAAATCATGTTTACATTACTCTTCCTACCAGGCTTTATGTTTTTAGATTGACTCGTCACTCTATGCTATCAAGAACTCAAACAGTCATAACATGTTATGGTAACAAAATTTTCACAACGTTAGCGCTGTTATAAATACAACAATATTTACATTCATTTTAAATGAATCACTTACACATAGAACAAGGAATAAATTAGTCATTAGTTATCACAGTTGCACAATCACACACATTATTTACCGTAGCTGTTTCTCGGACCGATGTGGCCGGTGGGACCGTTTGGGCCAACTAGAATCTGCCTTCCCGGGCCGATTATACCGGTAGGACCACCGGGACCAACTAAAATTCCTGGTCCATTTGAAGGCCTGTTTATTCCAGCAGGGCCGATGATTCCTGTAGGTCCACCTGGACCAACTAATACACCCTGTCTCCTCGGTCCAATAATGCCAGTCGGTCCGCCTGGACCTACCAAAATTCCTGGTCTGCGGGGGCCAATAATTCCAGTTGGTCCACCGGGTCCAACTAACACTGGTCTGTTATATGCAGGGCCAATTATTCCTGTGGGTCCCCCGGGGCCAACGAGAACTCCTCTCTGTGCGCTTCCGCTTTGACCGTAGTTTTGATGTGTATTTTCATTTGGACCAATAATTCCTGTAGGTCCTTCTGGTCCAACGAGTACTGGTTTAGCATCTGCACTGGAACCTAAATGAATAGGTCTGTGAGGACCAATGTTCCCGGTGGGGCCTTCAGGACCGACCAGAATTCCAGGATTTCGGTTTCTATCTCTATCGTTGTTTTGTGAATAGTTGGGGTTGTAAGTGGGAGGTGGAAATGGCCCAGCAAGATATTCTTGTCCAGGATAAATTCGGAGACGTTCGTCGTTCACTTCATTGAAGAATTCTGAAAATTATTACAAATAATGAATGTTAGAATGTTCCAAATGTTTATGTGTAAGGAAAAATTAATGAAATTAATTATAATTACCGGAATTTTGTGGATACACTTTGTTGGGTTTTGTGTAACAACAAAGGTACTGGTTTGCTCCACATGCGTTCTGAAATTATTGATGCGTTAAAAATAAACGAAAATAGAACAAAATGTAAATAAAAAAATTATACTAGCCGTCAAAGAATAAATTTAAAAAATAAATTATATTTTAAGATGTATGAAAATTGTTTAATCAAATAGTAATAGCAGGTAATAAATAATAATCTCCTTTTAAGCAAAGTTTATACTTACGCTGTAATCAGAGCGCAGGTTGCAGTTAGGCGAATATTCACATTTACAGTACTGCAGCATGTCCACTGTGCTTTCGGCTTCTAACAATTGATTCCTGTAACTTTCAACAATATAATTAAGGATTATGTAATATATTAACTAAATTACGATTAGTTACTTATTCAATATTAAACAGGAATTTTACAACATTGCAATTGAAGCTATGTATCGAGATATAGTAACTTACTAGATTTCCGCCCGCGGCTTCGCCCGCGTTTTCAAAGGAAAACCCGCATAGTTCCTGTTCCCGTGGGATTTCCGGGATAAAACCTATCCTATGTGTTAATCCAAGTTACCCTCTATATGTGTGCTAAATTTCATTGTAATCGATTCAGAAGTTTTTACGTGAAAGAGTAACAAACATCCATACATCCATACAAACTTTCGCCTTTATAATAGTACTAGCTGTTGCCCGCGACTTCGTCAGCGATTACGTCGTTTTTCGTCATTCGTCGTTTAAAAAAAATACGTGACACTTTATTTTTGAATGTTCTTAATTGTCTCTTATAAAAATAAACTATATTAAAATTGAATACTCTGATAAGAAAATCTTAAAATCGGAGGACATAGAAAATCTGAGGAAAACATGAATTTGATTTAAATTCTACATTACTTAGTAATTCAAATAATAATCTAAATTAAATGTAGATTAACAGTTTGAGCGCATCATTATATAATATGTACCTAAGTATTAAATTACGTTAGTTTACATAGTAATTTTACTAAAAACACGATGACTTTCTTTCGCGCTCGGTACAACAAACTAAGCATGTTTGTGGTACGTGGCCCGCGTCACTTGACCCCCCGCGAGTTCCCCTCCGTTACTATGCGAAAATACATTCGTCGCCCTACTGTAGGAAAAATTGTAATATTTTAAATTCGAGAAATATTGATTTCTTGTATTCGACTATTCGTTGTAGTCGAATACAAAATATATTTGAAGAAACTTAGGTTGGCCTTCAGGCAAAAGGGATCAAATGATAAACTTGACCTTGTATCTTAAAAGTAAGCATGAAAGGATCCTCTGATAATTGTTGAGCACCAAAGGATCATTTAAAACGCACTACTATAAGAGCGAATATTGTCTAAGAACTGTTTAGATTGCACATGTTCCTCTAAAAGTAGTGATTTCAAAGGTTCTGGTGTATCTTCAAACGAAAGCCGACTCCTTAATCCTCTTTAAAGCATTACAAAAAGAACATACTACGTTAATATCGCCTATACAGAAGATGATCTGTAATCAATTGTGAGGTTATAAGCAAACCCACTTTTATATTTGTCGGACCACACCACCGAATTCGTAGATTGATCTTCTATGTTTACCTCTTAAGTCATTAAGACTGTCGAAATCTGTCTACAGTAAGACGGGCCTCTCGCTATTCGTCCGTTTCAAGAGACCAAATAGTTTCAATTCTTAATCTTTCATTAAACAAACTTATTAATCGTACTTGTCTCAAATAATCTTGTCTCAAATAATGGTAATATTCGCGTCCCTACTCTAGTCATTGCTTATGCTCATGTTCATCTTCAAGAGATCGAATAATATTATGGTGCACCCCATCATTTGTCAATCGGTCTTCATATTGAGTAAAAGTTTCAGATTATCGAGATAAAATATGCCATTTGCGATCAGCTGTGAGACGTTATACCCTCTCAGTGAAGGTTTCGGTCTCACAGGATAGTACATGCCGTTCGCGGTCAGCTGTGAGCCGCAATTCTCGTTGTGAAGCGGTTTCAGGTTCTCGGCATAACACAATATGTTGTTTTCGGTCAATAGTAAGCCTCTTACCTCTAACGATCCTTGAGAACTCTTATTTCTCATTTTCTTAGCTTTGCTCGAATTTCGATATAAAGATTTTTTAGGTGGCACTGATGCGAGTAAATAAAAATTAAGTTAAAACGGACTGAGAGTGTTATAATCATCAATCATCATCATCATTAATACATATAATAAAATTGTGGAAAAGCGATGTCTGTACAATGAAAATATGTAGAAAAAAATTAGCAGGTGTTATTATTAAATCGATCTTGAACCCAAAACTGTAGTAAAAAATTTTTTTGTGTGTTTGTCTGTATGTTTGTGCACGCTAATCTCAGAAACGGCTTATCCGATTTAAATGCGGTTTTCACTAATGTATTGTGGTAATCTTCATTTAACAGTTAGTGTTTATTTCATGTCAATCGGTTCATAAATAAAAAAGTTATGACAATTTATAAGTAATCACGGCGAACATTTGCTAAGGCATTCTATTGTACACTGTACAGTGTACAGTGTACGATAAAACGTAATTTATCTGTTATACGCTACAGTTATTCCTTTACATGTCCAGATGATCATATCAAAATTCCCCAAGGGTTTGGGGGTAAGCTGAGGTAGTAGGGGGGGCGGGGTCAAATTAACATTATGGTTACTTCTAATAGGTAAATTTTCCACACAAAATGTCCTTTAAATTATGTCGTATTATATTTTTAACCCCCGACGCAAAAAGACGGGTGTTATGTGTTTGACTGCTATGTATTTCTGTGTGTGTGTGTGTGTCTGTCTATGGCACCGTAGCTGGCTAACAGGTAAACCGAATTAGATGCGGCTTTTTTTTGTTAGGCAGCATATTTTCCGACGCCGCGCTGGTTCTTAGATAAATTGTATCGAAATCGGTTCATCCACTTATTATACCTACATAGGGGTAAAAGTGGGAATGAAAAAAATGATATAATAATTTATTTTTAAAGATCGTTGGGAAGTTTATGAAATTATTTATTCCTTTTTCTATACACTTTTCTTCGTCTAAACGGTTAAGTTACGTGCTCCCTCTCTCTCTCTTCAGCCTTTAGTTACGTGCGTGAGACAGGAAACATCTAATTTGGATTTGTTGCCGGATTTGATAAAAATTGAGTATCGATTAAGCTGATCAGTGGCTACACCATACATTATTAAAAACATCCATTTAAGAAAGGAAGGAAATAGAATTTGCTCCTCTCCCCCCCTGGTTCCTAAAAAATAATATGACATAATTTAAAAGAAATTTTACGTAGAATTAGTTAGGCATTTCTTTTTTGATTTTCGATATTATATACTAATCATAATTTTTAATTACAATATTATGTAGTAACTATTTGGTATAGGTTAGGCATTTCATTTCTTGATTTTCTTTAATAAGTTGGTACGTAAGTTTTTTAGCTCAGTTTAGTAAGAAATTTTAATAACAATTCTTTTAATTATTTATGGTAGTACGTATTTACTCAATAATTGTATGTTAAGTAGTAATTCAGCATGGGCGTAGCCACGGTGGGGCTGGGTGGGGCGCTTACCCTGGCTTTGATCTGGTAGGTACCAATTGTGAAAGGGAGTGGGCGTGGGCGTTGGCGTGGGCCTGGGAGTGGGCGTGGGAGTGGAAGCATGAAAATAAAAACAATTATTGTTGCCCCACCCTGAGCCCATGGTCATAGGTCCCATAGTCACTATTCCACGCGGACGAAGTCGCGGGCACAGCTAGTAGACAAATATAATCAGAAAGCTTTGAACTCCTAAGCTCAACCATAAAAGATAGACATTAATTATGATGTCGGGAGATATTTTTTATATAATATGGAGAACATTTCTTTCATACTAATAATTGTACCAAGTTTCGTTTAAATCCGTCGAGTAGTTTTTGTTTCTATAACGGTTATACAGACAGACAGACGGACAAAAATTGTTGGCGTCAGTGTCGATCCCTACTCACCTCGTGATAGTTATTTAGGAAATATATTTCATGTACAGAATTGACCTCTACAGATTTAATATAAGTATTATTCATATAATTAGATGCCAATTTCCATGTAACGTTAAATTCGACTATACAATAACTAACAGACAACGCAGGTTACTCTCGTTTCCGTAAGTTGAGGCGGCTACATATTCGGTCCTCATAACTTCACTTTTTGTGAACGAAACGACAGCGCGGTTTAATTCGATGCCAATACCATCAGAAAAAAGGAAATATTTTTAATTGTGAAAAAATATTATGATTTACACTATTAATACTATTTTAACATTAACACAAAATATAAGACTGTGAGTGTGTAAAAATAAATCTAGCTAGTTTCACATCAAACTTATGTTTTTAATTAGGTATACGACATGAAAATATATTAATTACCAAGCAATAATCATACAGGTAAATACTGAACAAAAGTATTAAGGGCCCTTAGTAGGTGAAAACGGAAAAATGGACTGTTTTCTATGAGCTATAATTGAAAATATTGAAGTTTTTTCGCACTGTAATTTCTAATATGTATTACTGAACGTATGTGTGATGGGATGACTGTTTCCAAAACACGATTGGAAAAATTTTGCTCGATAAAAAAAAATCCTGAAGTTACCTTTAAAATATCATATAAATTCTCATTACAACTGTATTTTACGATAATAATTCGTATAAAATCACAAATACATAGGTATTTACCTTCTCGATTTCGTGACTGTTTTAGATTTAGAAAATACTAAATATTTTCATTCACTTTTTGATAAAAATGTGAATGGCGCTTACGATTTTCAGTTTCGAGCACGTTGATTCCATACTAAACGCGGACCCCCTCACCGCTTACCTCAGGCCCGAATAGCTGAATTTTCGCTGACCGCCTAACCCCCCTTAACAGTCAAAGTATATTTTTACTTACAACATGTAAATGATGAAGGAATAATAATTATCAACGAACTAACCTTTTTGTATTATTGTTTATAAATATAAATTCATAAACAATAAATTTATAAAGAATAGAAAAAATTCGACCACTAAAGAATGCTGGTTCGAGTCCCGCCTCGTTATCGAATTTTTAAAACACGAAGATTTTTAAAAATGTAACCAATGAACACAATCAATATTAGATTAACTGTAATGGTGTCTAGTTTGACTTAAAATAATAAACATCTACCCTCACTTTTAAAAATGTAGTATATTCACACGAATTATAAGCGCACCTTATAGGGAAGGGAAGATATGGGTTAAAGAGTTAAATAAATAAATAACATAATTATATTTAAATTATTAATTTTTAACATTGTGTTCAGTAGTTTTATCATGTAAATTGATTTGATTTTTACGAAATCTCATAGATGGCGCTGTTTCAAATTTGTATACTAATAAATTCATTAAACTGATTCTCTGCCCAAATTACGTAAATGACATAGTTTTTATTGTGTAAAGCTAGATAATAGCATAGCTTACACGAAACCAACATTTAAACATGAGTCTTTAGATTGTACGCTGTCTTAATACACGGAATACGTAAGAAAAAAAAAGGTTCACAGCTCCTCCCCCGGAGGTGATAGCATGATAATATGTTTAAAAAAGCCTCACCCGACCTGTTAGTAATATTCATGCAAAATTTGAAGTCAATCTATGCAGTACTTTTCGAGATTAGCCTGGACAAACATACAGACAAACAGACAAACAGACAAACAGACAAAAATTCTAAAAACTATGTTTTTGGCTTCTATATCGATTATAGATCATGGATTATGTATTCTTTTAAAAAAATATTCAATGTACAGTTTTGACTTTCCTACGATTTTATTATATGTATAGATTAAGATGAGCTAGAAATACCTTAGAAATAAAGAGTAATTTACAGGAGATTCTAGTAATATAAATAATTAAATAAAATTAATTAATAGTTAATAAATGACAGGAAATGTACCTTGTATGTACTCTATATATTATATTCATTCATAATATTATATTCGTATCATTGACAGGTTTACATGTTTTTTATGGCTTTACGGACGCCACAAATCCTAAAACATGTTTTGGATACCTTCATACGGACGTCATACACCCTAAACATCAGAAAATCACCTGTCCCTCGAGTCCCGGTAGTTATCGCTTCTCTCGCTTTTGACGGGGAAGCGGCCTGCGCCGGGCGGCTGGTTGTAGAAGCCCTCCGTGTCTGTGGGCTGCTTGAAGGCCGCATCGTCGTCCTGTTGGATGCTGCTGCGGTGCTCTCTGGAATAAATGACACGATAAATGATAAATGATTAAAGATTAAAGGACAAATGATACGATAAACGCTAGAAAAATATATGAAATATCCGGTTACATAGTGAGGGGAAATCGGTGAACGTACATATAAAAATATACACTTCCCTTGTATGCTGTTGAAGATTGGACGAACCAGCTCAGAAGACTTCGTATACTTATGTACTACACTTTGCTGAAGATCATCACAATATGATCAAATGCATAGTTAAAGAGGGCGTTTTGACATACATTCGTTTTTATATATTTAAAACATAGATAGGGACTGAAATAATTATTTACTATTGACGAATTATTTAAAATCTCCATACAAATAATATTTGGCAATTAAACTTGTATATTTGGCACTACCAAATAGGTACATTCTCTCAGTATTAAGATTCAGTTTCTCATAGCACTTACAACATGCTTTTATTACAAATTAAAATATAGGTCATGGAGTACATGCTTTCGTAAATTCAATACAATTGTAAGAGGCTTACACAACTTGTTTCGTGGTTCACTGAGTTGCTAAAAATCGGATGTTATAGTAATTAATGTTTTAATATGTGTTGTTTATTGACTCATTAGCATTCTATTACTTGTAGGTTTGATCGTCTTTAGTATAAAAAACTACGATTAAATTTGTATTTGTTGGTAAATGAACTATGAATATGTAGAGAGAATATGATTTATGTGTTGTTAATTGATGCTTTTGTTTTGTAAATACTCGTACAACATGTTTAACAACAATTTTCAATCAACGTTTCTACCGCTGTTTTTGATACTTTATTTTGGATGTGTATTTTAATGAGTCATAAAATCAATAATTACCGTAATTAATTGATTGTTAGGTATAATTCTTATGTACTTGATTGTTTTACATTATTTATAACGGTAAATGATAATTTAATATAATTATATAACTTTGACACGAAAAGCAACAACAAAACTAACAATTATTAGGAATCAGACTGGATTAGGATTGACGAACTTACTAAATATCACCATCGAATAAAACAACGTGCTAATTACAACCTTATCAAGGCAAATCAGCTAACAATGGTATTACAATGTGAGATCAAGTAACGCAAGCAAGTGATATTGTTTAAAGATGTCGGCCAAGGGACCAGAAACCGGCCATGCGAAACTACGTGTGACCTTGGGTGGTGAATACCGCATCATTGGATGCATGCACTTCCGAATTTTCCAAACGTTTTTTGAAGTGAAACTACTTTATCGGGCTGGAAAAAAATTTAGTGTAACATTTTTTCGTTACGCGTGACATTTTTCCGTTACGCGCCATCATTTTCTTGTCCCTACCACGCGTGATTCGACGACGTATTTCTGTAAAGTTGCATATATAGTAAATTATTTTTTGAAAAATAAGGTCATAAAGAATTTTCACTTCTTACGTGTGTACACTTGTACACGCACACATTGTTTTTATAATAAGTAATAACCAATTCGAATAATTATCGGGTTTCACACAGGCCAAACGGATAAAGAACGGATTAAATGTATAATTGACTTGGATTGAGGAGTAAATAAGTGTTACTTGATTGCGTGATTAGGTAAATATTTATTTTTGAAGCCTGTAAATATAACGTAAACAATTAGCAATTTAAACAAAAAAGTCTTGAGTCTGGAGAGTGACCGTAAAAGTTAAATCTACCAACTTCGGTGAGCAAGTTCAATATCAAGGCCTTCATATTACTCAACCTTCAACATTTTATATCAAGACGGACTCGTAACATTTCGATATAATGTACCCACTTCAAATACATTTAGTGGACGTTGTGATTTAAATTTCCTAAAAACTGTTCGCATTTTTAAAGAAATTTTGTCATATTTGATTTCCCCGTAATGGATAATCACATTCTTCAAAATAATCTAATTGTAATAAAATTTCATTTTATAGTTTACATATTCAGTTTTAAAATACCTTTCAGAAGTAGGTTTATCGATGAAGCGCACTTTGGTATCGATCCTCACGGACTCAGCTTGGTCCGCGTCAGGCCACTGCCAGCGCTCCGCAAACACACCTGTCAGCAACAGCAATCCACCTGGAATATACATTTATTATTATTAATTTAAATAGCTTAGCTTTTGGCTCTCAAAAGGATTAAGTATATGAAAAAGATGCAAAAGTGGGATAAAATCCAATATTTTTTTGAAGTGAAAACTTCTTTAGCGGCGTTGGGTATAAAATCTTAAACTCGCGTCAGGACACGTGGCCTGATCGAAAAAGCGTAAGACGGATGTTTTTTTTTAGCCCTTATATTCCATGCGTACGTTAATAATCAAGTTTTCACTTCTGTCGGCACTCCCGGAGTGCAACCCGTCTTTTTTTTGAATTGCTGCTCCGCTTCTTTTGAGCATGATGTTATTTCTTCCCTGAAGGGCGAAGACTTATGTCCTTCCCCGGGAAACAGATTATGAAAAGCAACAATTATATAACCACTGTGGTCTCTTTCACTCACACACACTACAACCACCAATATTTCTTGACCCTTTTCGATATAATAATATCATTTAGCAGTTTTTGGTTCTACGGGTCTGAAACTATTATTTTTATCGATACGATTTAATGACTACGTATCATAAAATAGGTAATAGCCCATATTCATAATAATATGGTCTATTACCACGTTTAAATTGCGTTTAAATATAACTGAGAACTGAAAACTAACTTCAATAGGTAATAATTTTAGTACTGATTTTGCCGCATTCAGTATTTTTAATTTAAGTAATTAAAAATTAGGTGGTACTGTATGTAGCCACCTAAATATGAAAATAACAGTCGATCCAAGCATTTATTTACAAAGCGACATGACAAATAACGACACGATGTTTTTGTTATCATTTCATATGATTTTTCATTTAATAACAGCTTCACTCGAATGCAATACAGTGACGTAAGGGCATTGTCTCAATGTTAAACAACCCAATTATAAACAGTAGCCATCATGACATAGTACGATGAATCATAAGGTTATACCTATAATTATTATGATCCTAGTAATTTTATGGATAAATATTTGTTGAGTGCAAAAACCTAATTGTGTGGAACAAAAAGTTGTTGACACAACTTATAGGGTATTAATTGTTATTCAAACCATTTTTATGTAGAGTAGACATTAGTTTTCAAACTGTAGCTTTACTTGCGTATGCGAAAACATAAATTTTCTATTCCTATATTTATAATTAGCTGTGCCGCGTGGTTTCACCCGCATTGCTCCGCTCCTATTGGTCTTAAAGTGATGATGTTATATATAGCCTAGCCTTCCTCGATAAATGGGCTATCTAACACCGAAAGAATTTTTCAAATCGGACCAGTAGTTCCTGAGATTAGCGCGTTCAAACAAACAAACATACAAACAAACTCTCCATCTTTATAATATAAGTATATATTTATATTATGTAGTTCAAAGTTCAATTTTCGAAACAAAAACCAAACAGAAAATTAATTATGTCAGAAGTGTAAAGTAAACTGACACATAGAGCTACTTTTGAGTTGGTTACTTACCTAGTTTTGTAAAATAAAGACCTTTTTATATAGTCATAACTACTAACCCTAATATATATATACAAAATTTATTAGCAGGTACTCCAGGTAGCGTTAATATAGTTTTCATTCCATTGCACCGTGATTATGCACGTGCATTATATTATATAATATACACACAGCAATGGAAACAAAAGCTCTGGCGAGGAAAAACATACAAGTGGGCGGGCGGGGACGTTGCGAAATTTTCAAGGATTTTTCTGTTGTAATACTGCCTTTTGGGATTGTATGACGAATTGACCATGGCTTAAGATCTTCGAGGTTTCTTATAATATTTTAATTTGTATTCCAGATGCGTAGTATGATGTTATGAATTTATCTTTTAAAAATTTATAAAGCTCAATGGTTAAGACTCCAGTTTTCATAGACTAAGCTTTCTGTTAAATATGTGTGTTTGAAAACAAAAGTTCTGTTTTCTAATAGGTACTTTGATGATGGTTGTATAATTATTGTAGTAGTATTTAATGCGGTTTGTTATAGAACTATAAATTTAATATAATAAAGTCAATTAATAAATAGGTACTATAAATAATAAGTATGTAATAGAGTTAGTACAAGTACAAGAGTCTATTAAATGTTGCGAAAAATCATTATTACTTCCGGGTTGATTTGAGAAATTTCAAGTCTTAATTTGTAATATCTATATTAATAAATAAACCTATTGATTTTATAACTTTATCACGTCTACAAAAATACTCTTCATACAATAATTTTCTAGTATGTACTAGTCGAACCGACACCTATTCTAGTCCGAGTAATTAACCACTGTACTATCGGGGTCAATTAGTTGATTATATCAATATAAATTGACATGATGAAATCAGCCTGTATATCAAGAATGTAATAAAACACTTTGCTAACTTCAAATCTGTTGGACCGTTACTGAGTTATTGAGTAACAGACTAACATTTTGCAAGCGTTATAGTATGAACATTGTGATGTATTGTATAGATTGCCGAAATAAATCAAATTGTAGTGGTGTTTTTAATTAATTTATATACTTAATAGTAATTTTAAATACATTATATTGTAATGTTGCGTTTTAAAATTGATGTTAGTTGAAAATGTAGAGACTCGAAATAATAACATAAAATAGTTAAGTTTGGAACAGTCTATGCGATATATTTTTAGACTTAATTGTATTTAGTATGCACTTATTATTTTAATTAATTTAAAATAATCAATTTAAAAATTATAATATTTTATGGTTCAAATTATTTGCTATATAAGAAGGAGCAATCAATTATCAAATGAATTATTTTAATCCTTAATTTAATCAATTAAAACACACACACACAATAATCTATTTCAAAAATAAATATAACGACAAAAAATAATACGAACCTATCAATAATCTCATTGTCACAATATATTAACACATAAATATAATTTAAAAAACGTTCAGAGCGACCGCGCGAGTCTCTGCTATGTAACTGAGGTTGCGCAGGCGCAGCTGTAGCCTTTTCAGTGGTCGGTGTTACCAAGTGACGGAATTTATCTTGCCAATAATCTATACTAATATTATAAAGCTGAAAAGTTTGTTTGTTTGTTTGAACGCGCTAATCTCAGGAACTACTGGTCCGATTTGAAAAATTATTTCGGTGTTAGATAGCCCATTTATCGAGGAAGGCTATATATTATATCATTAGGCTAAGACCACGCGGGTGAAACCACGAAGTGCAGCTAGTAATGAATAAATATAGAATAAATATAAATAGCTTTGAGTGCAGTTTTGCTCGATAACTTGGTTAAAATTGATATGGTGGTACTCGTACTCTTGTTTATAATCTATCTTTTTTCTCTATCTTATTACGTTTGAGCTAAAACTAAAGCAACAAAATAACAGAAATTTATTATTGTACAAAGTACCTAACAAACTTTTTATTTTTGTTTGTTAGTAAACCAACTTTATGATTGGTGAAAATGTTGTTTTTATAAAATAAAAAGCTACATTTTTCTTTCGATATTTCTTGTGATTGATATTAACACTATACAATGAGTTTATGTATTCGTTTTAATATTGATATCTATTTAAAATGTGTCTAATTGATATCAGATTGATGTGATATTGTGATTTAATAAATTTAAATATTTCCCTAATATAGGCGAAATTCGGAACGATAGCAACTTTAAGCAACGGATTGCGTGCATTGGTCCGACAATTGTTTTCGCACTGCTATCAACACTAGAACATTTTGTAATAGTTATGATCCTATTTCTATTAACTATGACTAAGTTAAGACTACAGATGATAATGTAATGCTATAGATAGGTTACCGCCTCCTTGGTACAGTGTTTGACGCGTGAGCGTAGAACCGAGGGGTCCTGGGTTTCGAAACCCGGTAGAGACGAAGAAAAAAAATGTCTCGGTCTGGTAGGACACAGAAGGCTGATCATCTACTTGTCTCTAAAGAAAATCGATCAGTGAAACAGATGCATTATGCATCTGCCCCTTACCCCACTTAGGTTAAGAACAAATTCATATCAAGTCAATTGACAACTTAAATAAGTTATTGAACATCTTCATGTGAAGAAAGGAAAGCTCTGAAGGGAAAATGATCCTGATATTAATAAGATTGTTCATTTGAGGTGTACTTTTTTTGCTTAAGTGAAATTAAAATATTTACTGTTTAGTGATTTTGAAACTGATTATTATCTAGTAAAAGAAACAACACTTTCGAAAACACTTACTCATAATTTTTTGTAATAGATTACAAGTTTCATAGAAGGTCTTTATTCATTTTAAAGTTGGTAATATTTTAACTGGAGGTCGTTTGGTCCCGCAGTTCACTGGGGAAACCCTAAGGTCTAACCTACATTTTTCGGTTTACCTTCACCAGAATAAAGTAGAAAACCCTAATTGCTTGCATTTAATTTGCGTTTATAAAAACTTAGTTTGGTTAGACTTGCGTGTTTTGCGTTTATAGGTACTTAATTGAAAGAATATGTAAAAATCGTTTCACAGCCCTCTTGTTTCTATATATAATATCATTGTTCACAGCCCGCTCCTTTACCCGCAGTTCTCCGCTCCTATTGGTCTTGACGAGACGATATATAGCCTATTAGCATCTAACACCAAAATAATTTTTCAAATCGGACCAGTAGTTCCCGAGATTAGTGCGTTCAAACAAACAAACTCTTCAGCTTTATAATATTAAGTATAGCTTTTTTTCATTTACAGTAATATTTAAATGTCTGAAAATAATTAAAAATACATAGTACGAGTATAAACCAAAGTATTAATATTATTTTTGGTGAAAACTGATAAAACAAAATGAAATGGATAAATATTTTTTCAGTTTTGGAATTATTACGTGGATGAAGTGGCGGACATAAATAAACACAATCTTACAAAGATATAAAAATAAAATACAAAATACTGATTGCAATATGAGAAGTGAGAACCTAAGCAAGAGCAAGAATTAATATGCTTTTTTTAGAATAAAGCTTTTATTTCAATAGCAATAGAATTGTTTATTGATTAAAATATGACGCATAGAGAATAGTTTACCGATTTGGTAACTGTAACATATTTTAGAACGTGAAACATAAGCATCGGTGGTTCAGTGGTAGAATGCTCGCCTGCCACGCGGGCGGCCCGGGTTCGATTCCCGGCCGATGCAAGACTTGTTTTTTATTTTTTATTTGTTTAGTAACAAAATAATTAATCTGATTTTAAGTACTTTTAAATGAATTAATTAAAATTTACTTATATTGAACTTCAAATTTCTTATTAAGTATATTTTTTTATCAATGAGGCCTACCTCGTTGATAAAAAAAATATGCTTGGAGTCTGGAGATATAGTATCAAATATGTAAATTGAATATCTACAGACCCTGACCCACTGTAAGCTGTCCATTGTTTGTGTATCAACTATCAAGTAGTAATTATTTTGTCTAACTCGTAATCTGCTAAACAATGATACTGGTAAAGCCCATTTTGCAATACTTCAACTGTACGTAATTGGCCGTCTAATTTCCTTTACTTATACAAAACATTATAATATAATATGGGTAAATTTAAAGTGACTTTCAGGGTCGCAATTTGCGACTTCAAACATATTATTTATAACTAGCTGTGCCGCGCGGTTTCACCCGCGGACACCCGACGGTATCACTTATTTCTCTAAAGCTTTATCCGAATCCGTCCAGCTGTTTTTCCGTCATCATGCATCATCACAAACTTTGCATTTATATTATTAGTATTGAGAGGATTAGGACAAGTACAGCTTCTGTAATAGAAAATTATCTTTTGACTTGGTTTCGTAGTAATTTTGTATATTATTAGTCAATAGTCACATTATGTTTATTAAAAATTGTGCGTCATAGGAACATTCGCTATTTTTAATTCAATTTAAATGATTTGTAGCTGCCAAATAGTTATAATTTCCGTTATTTTATACCGGATCACGTCAAGGGCGCCCTCTTGTGGCGATATATTTAATAACTAATAACTAATTTTTATAAATCACTATTTTAAGTTTACAAGTCAATAACTGCGTTAAAAACAACCGACTTCAAACTTGCACTTGCAACATTTACAAATACAGACAAAAATAAAAACTACTGGGCCTATCCGAATAAAATTTTTATGGGACCAATTCGACACCATCCCGCATCGAACAAAAAAAGAATCACGTAAATCGGTTCAGAAACCACGGAGTAATCGGTGTACATACATAAAAAAAAAAAAAAAAAAACATACCGGCCGAATTGATAACCTCCTCCTTTTTTTTGAAGTCGGTTAATAAATCACTAAGTGCTTACAATATTTTTCATATTATGTTATATTAGTAAGATAGGTACTGAACAATTTTCAACTACCTATTACCTATATTACGTTTGGTTTACGATTTACCTTTATTGGTTTTCTACCAAAAGGAAGATGAAAAACACAGCTCTTTTGTTCACTTTACCACATTTTTTCTCAAATTTCAATTCAAAATACCATTAACAAATAAAAAAATACATGAATAAAACTGATTTATCTTTGAATATATTTAATTCGCCCAGGTTATGGTCACATCGCGCCGAAGACTCAAACGGGCAAGGTGGTGACGATCTTCTATGCTATCTTGGGAATACCGCTCATGTTGTTGTGCTTGTCAAATATTGGTGATGTTATGGCGTCTTCGTTCAGGTATTTTTTTAGTATAATATCTCTGTACTTTAAAAATTAAATTAAAGAGCTATGAGAGAGTTAAATTCCAGAGCCTAGTGTTAATTTCGTTTATTAACAATGTAAAATTATATTATGAAATTCTATTTCGTGTGCATTCAAATGCAGTTTCTATACTTTTAAATAGATGTTTTCCGTTACGCGTTAGTGCTTGTATAAAAAATAAAGGCGAAACTTTTTATATTCTGGTTAAACTTTTACTTGAAATGATTCTTTTTTTTTGTAATTTTATATCGAAATACAATTTGATGATCGCAGGTTTTTATATTGGCGTGTATGCTGCTACGTGTGTACGCGCCCGCCCAAAGAGCACCATCGGTATCATTCCAGGTAGATTTTCTTTATTGTAATTAATCAATTCCATTTTTGTGGCTTTGAAATTGTTATCAAAATTTTTCTGCATACGAGGCACTTCTGTATATATAGATCGTATTTTTTTTAGATCAAGATTTTACACTATTTAAAGCTTAAAGATTCGAAAAGATGTGACAGTATTGGGTATTAAGAGTATAGTCGAATGTGAAATTAGATTTTTTTATATTTAACGAAATATGAATCTCTATTCAAGCTTTTTATAAGGCGCCTTATTAATTATTCATTCACATATCTATCATACATTGCTATAAATTTTGTACAGGCGCGCACAACGTGGTACGAGCATGCGCTGCTCGACGCGGCGACGGCGGCCCCTCGAGCGGTCGCACTCTGATACTGATTGCAGGTGATTTGCTTTCTATATGTTAGTAAGAAATTATTAATGATGCTTTCAGCAGAGAGCTTGCAGAGAGTATTACATTTCAGTTGCGAAATTTGTTACAGAATTTAAAAATAGAGAAAATGTTCAGCTAAATTGTGTGTTTTTTTATTCCATTATAAACAAATATAATATATGGATAACTATGTAATATAATAATTATTATAAACATCTGCGATAATAATTGCAGAAACTTTCAAAAATCTACTTCACGTTTTACCTATTTCTCTACACATCGCAAAAAAGCTATGCATCATTGCATCAATCATCATCAGTAGAATTGTTTTAATCCATAGTACGATAATCTAAAAGTATTATTGAATACAGGTACCGTGACAGCGGCTACAACAGCAATCGACTGAAGCACCCCCGCCGCCCCGCACCCGACCCCGCGCCTTTGCCTTCCACTTCTAGGGCTAGAACACAACCACCAGTGTATGCAAGACCACATGGTAAGAGATTTTTATTTTACATAAAAAAAACACAGTTTGATTACATTATATTATTATAAAACATAATGTTAGATATTCATTCAAACGCTCTACATTTCATTTTCTACAGACATTTACTTCTATATTTCTACATCTTTGTAATATTTGCACATTTGTCTATAAAAATATTAATACATTTTCACGAGTCGAGGAACACCACGAAGTAAATACGCGCTTTAAAAATAGATTACACCTACCATTCTCAAGAATAAAAATGTTAAATCAAAGCCCCTATCACATGGCTATAAAAATTTATAACAAACTTCCTGACCAAATTAAAAACCAAAAAACTATTTATTCTTTTAACAAACAACTAAAGCTCCTTTTAATCCAAAAATGCTTTTATTCAATAAATGAATATTTCGAAGCTAAACTACGCCAAACTTGAATTTTCGTGTTGTTAAGTTCTTCCTATCTCAAATTATTATATGTAACTGAAACTAACAAAAATAAATTATACTTACCTAACTATCTAAACCTACTGAATCAATCACTCTATCTATTAAGAAATCGCATCGAAGTCCGTTGCGTGGCTCTAAAGAATTAAGCATACATAGGTACATAGAAGGCGACTTTGTTTTATACTATGTAGTGAAGCTTCATTCCTAGAGTTTTTAAAATAATAGAATAAATATATAATATTGTTTTGTCGTCTTACAGTATGCGCATGTCTTAAGATTTTAATTTCGTTCTTTTTATATTGTCTAATTATTAAGTGCGCGTAGGTTCAAACTGCAAATCTTTATATTATGTACTAGCGGTCCGCCCCGGCTTCGCCCGTGGTACATATTTACGCTTTCTCTACATAAAAACCATCCTCGTACTTCAAGGAATATAATAAAAAAAGAATTATCGAAATCGGTTCAGCCGTTCTCGAGTTATGCGCTTACCAACACATTTTGCGATTCATTTTTATATATAAAGAAGATTAGTATTGAATTTAAAAAGGCCAGAAAACTTAACTTTAATATAATATGACCTATTGTATTGCAATATATCTGTATAAGATTGCTAATATGTATGTATAAATGTATTGGTATGCAATAAATGATTTGAATTTGAATTTGAATTTGAATAATTTGATAGTAATTATTCATTGTTGTGCAGTAGCAGTGCCATACGGTTTTACCCGTGGATAAAACCACGAGCAATGTGGTAGCCTAGGTAGTAGCCATAAAAGTATAACTGACCGACAGTATTTAAGACTTTCTTTTTACTTACAATATTTTGAATGCCAGTAAAGTAAAAATACTTTATTTTAATCCTTTAGGACACAGAGATTTCGACGATGAGCACATACAGCCGGGATTAAATAGACATGGAAGGCATCTATATGAAGAAGGAGGTAAGTTATGTTAATTTGTATTTTGATATTTACAGTATAAATTAGATCGACACTTTATAGTGTATAGAGTCATTTGTTTACCGCACATTGTTATTGTGAATTTTAAAATTTATTCTGCAAGGAGAGGATTTGCTTTAGCTAAGTTGATTACTTAAGCATTGCTTTTTTTCAGAAGAATTTCCAAAAATATCACTACCATTACAAGATTTAGAAGCAGCATTGAAGGAATTGGATAACTATCAAAAGAAAGTCGTCAAACCAGAGTTGCGAAGTAAATCTTTACCTCGACCGGCGAGAACAAAGTCTGATTTTGGTCCGTTGAGGAATTTTGATCAAAGACATTACGAAATGGACGATGGAAAGGAAATGTATGAAATGCATGACTTACATGATGTTGATTATGAGAATTATAAAGAGAGGAAAGCGTTGGAGGAACGGGAAAAGCGGCAGAGGGACCGAGAGGACTCTGGGTATAGGGATCATGGGTACGATCCAGAGAGCGATGATTTTGAATTCGATGTGCCGAGACGAAGGAATGATCGCAGGTAAGTTTTTAAATGGTTTAAAATAAAGATAAGCAAGGAAATGATATCCCACTGATATCTTATAACTTAATTTTATTGTTGTATGACGAGAAAAACCATAATGTTTGCATCAAAAGCAACAAACAATGAGTCAAAAACAATGCTATGATGTTCGTGATTAAACATAATATCTGACAAATTATAAAACTTGCTTCCTTGTTTCCAAAATTTCATTATGTAAAATTAATGACACATGACTTTGATATATTATCGGTGTTAACATACAGTCCTATGACGTTCCTTATAAAACAGAACAGGAGTCAAGTTATTGAAGATTTTATCTTTTGATTTGATCTATTTACAGGCACGACCGTGGCAGATCCGAATACTACGAACGCGATATAGAAGAGTACCCAGACCGCAAGCGAGGCAGGCGCGCCCGGAGCGCAGTGTACGAGAGCGAGCGGCGCGAGGACTGGGGTGAGGACGTGGAGCGCGGCCGGCGGCGGCTGCGGCGTCTGCACACGGTGGAGGAGCCCAGACCGCACCGATATTATGTGAGCTTATGGTATTACACATGGGAAGGAGTGTACCAAAGTTGGAATTCCAGACAGAAATGAAGGATGTTTAGATAATTAATGTTAATACAAATGATGTCAGGTGTTAAGAATTACCTGGAACTAATCTGGATAACATTTTTGAAATATTTAAAAGTGTAAGCTTACTTTCATGTTTGTTTAAAGAAATATAAAGAAGTAAAAAATAATTATTATCAAGATTATGTATTTTTGTACAGACACCTTCACCAGATAGAGATGAATGGAGTGATGAAGCACCACCGATACATCGTGGCAGACCAGCAGGTAAAGTGTAATTTTAGTAACATCCATTTTGTCGATTCAGATTTTTGGAAGAATTTTTAATAACAAGAATTATAATTTCAGCTTGGGGTTCCCGACAATCCGATTTATGTCCAGCACCAATGTCTTATAAGGAAGAAGTAAGTAAAAACATAAAATAGAGGTTTTGTATGTGCGAAGAGGATAATATGTTTTAATAGAAAACGAGAAAAGTTTATGTACGTAAATTTAATAATACGTTGAGCTGGATACGTCATACGTCCACTAGAATTATTATTAGAAAACACATAGAATATTTAATTGACCGGGAATGGCGTAAATTTTATTTTATTCCCAAGCGATAATATAATCTTTAAAATTAAAAGTTTTTCAAATTTGCTCCTTAAGAAATTCTTCTTTACTTTGTGTCCTCAAAATTAATAAACAAGAGCCTTGAGCATTTGTTGGATGTTTATAAAATTCCATATAACATTTTTTTCTCTAGATAAAACCCGTACCCATCTGGCTGTGCGTGTTTCTCGTAGCGTCCTACATAGTGGCTGGGACGTTCCTCTTCAAGCGGTGGGAGGGCTGGGCGTATCTTGATGCGGCTTACTTCTGCTTTATTACCCTCACTACTATTGGTTTTGGGGATTTTGTGCCTGCTCAGGTAATTTATTCGTGTTGTGTATTAATTAGGAATTGAATAATTGAGCGATAAAAAAGTTACAATAAAAATAGACGAATTAGACTTGGCTGGTCAAAATGGTTAATGTACCTAAAAGGAAAAATTTATAGTGTGTAAAATTTGAGTAATCCTTTAAATACTAAGGATTATTAGGAAAAAACAATTTTTATGAATAAAATATGCAATGATACTGCATAATTATCTGTCTACATAACTTTTTCAAAAAAGATACACCGCGGCCGACGTGAATGAATAAATATCTAATAATTTATTTCATACTTTAATAACTATAAATATTTCGGTTATTATACTTTAAGCTGGTTACATTTTATGCAGTATATGTTATTTTAATAAAGAAAAGTAGAGATTGAAGACTCTCTCGACTCTATTCAAATATTTTAGAGATTCAACATTAATATTTTTACGTATATCTTTCTAGGGGCAAAGCGGTGGAGCAGACGCAGTGCATTCGATAGCTCTCTGTTCCTTATACCTCCTGTTTGGTATCGCGCTACTGGCCATGTCCTTCAACCTGGTGCAGGAGGAGGTCAGGGCGAACGTCGCCGCGGTTGCCACGAGATTGGGGATCATTAAACCGAAAGAAACTGATGATTATTAGACTTAGATTATTGGAATAGAACGTCGAGAAGTCAAGATTCTGTTTAGGTCGCAGAGCTAGTTAAGTCTAAGCCTATTAGAAGAGAGAATGACATGTTAATTTAAGTATATGATATTGTAGTGGACAATCTGCACAATGACCCGTCGAATATATCTAATTTAATGTATTTAATGTAATATTTCGAGTTTTAAATCTGTTAAAAGTCCTTAAAAGCAATAATAAGTACTTGTGTAATAAGTATATCGATTAGCTCTATCATATTTCATAAACAAAATGTTGTTATAATTTTTAGGTATATTTTTTTACTGTGTTACTTTGTAAGTGACGTTTTGTAAATAAGTTTATATTACGTATTTATAGAAAATAAACAATATATAAAAAACATGCGTTGTGATATTTATTTTACTGCCCATTTCTTGCATTTTTTTTTACAAAGATAAAAAGCTTTTTTTTAGTTTTTATCTAATTCTGAAGTTATATAAATTAGAAGTTAATTAAATACAATTGTTAAGTTTCCATTTATTTAAAAGTTATTAAAATATATATTCTTCAAGGCTTCTTAGGTGCTTTCTTGGTAAGGTAAGAGACGGGTTCTATCCCCGTAAAATGAACATTTTTTTATATGCTTAAAACGTTTCTAATAATACTAACTACTATATAATAATACAATATTATTATGCATAATAATGCAATTAAATTTAATTTTTATCCCTTTTGGCAATCAGACAAGAAAAAGCACAGAATTTCTAACAATAATAAATGTAGGTACAGACAAACTTTCTTACTTATTTATTTAAATTAGTATAAGGTACATTTAAATGCAATAGACACGTACTATAGTAACGAATTTAAGATTGTTAAACAGTTTAGATTTAATACAAGAGCGTCAAAAGTAAGAAAATTTTATGTACCAATAACAAAAAATTGTTACGACCAGCGAACTAGAAAATATTATATACCAAAAATTTGTAACATGTACCCGATTTTACTAGACGATAATAAATTAAAAATAGGATCTGTAAAGGGTAAATTAAAAAAATACATTTTGTCAAATATCTAGTATTAGCTTTCCGCCCGCGGCTTCGCCCGCGTTGGCTGAAACTTAACATAATATAGATTATTTATATTATACTGAAGCCTTCATCTTGTCGAATCACTCTAACAGAAAAAAAAAAAAAAAACTGCATAAAAATCAGTTGCTTAGTTTTGTAGATTTAAGCATGCATAGCATTATGCTATGTATGTCATTTATAGCGGTATTTAAGTGTTTG
>CAJQZN010042413.1:41995-87165 GCA_907164685.1 Colias eurytheme | reverse complement strand
GTTAATCTATAATAAGTAGGAGCGCACCGCCAACAAACTGTTTTACAGTTTGGCGAAAATTTGTAAAGGTTATATAGTGTTACTAAATGGTAAATTAATAAAAAAAAAAAAAAAAAAAAAAACGCAATACAATGATGCATATAAAGTACAAGTAGAAAATAAAGAGAATAAACCCACACAAGTGAGTCCTAATATTTCCAATCTAATCGTGCAATTTTAGCATAATTTAAATGTAACCTTCATTCCCCTATCTGCTGTATCATTTCCTACAAATATTATCAAAATAATCATGTAAATTATGATCGTATTATCAACTTGATTGTGTGGCGTTTGATTATTTTACTTTTGTTGTGGGTATTCGTGGTAAATAGTACGGTTAAAATGGCCGAGCCAGAAAAGGGTGAGAGGAAAGGTGTGGATTTGGATACGATCCTGGTGGATGAGATTGGCCAGTTTGGGAGATATCAGATCTTGACGCTTGCTCTTGCGGCGTTTCCTGTGATTTTCTCTGCGTTTGCTGCAGGAGAATATATCTTCACAACAGCCAGAGTGCCTTCACGGTAAAATCAATATTTAGCTCTTGAAAGATAAGAATAAATTTTGAAAATAGTTGATTTACCACGGGATATTTTAACTTTGGTCTAAACCAAATTTTGTTTGAATTTTCGTGTGTGTATGTTCATCCATAAATCCAATTTATTTCAGATGCTTAATCCCGCAATGTGACACAGAAAACCCGGAATACGCTCCACCATGGATACTAAACGCAATACCGGGAAGAAGTTTAAATGATTTTGAAAATTGTGAGAAATTTGCGAACAACTCCACTTTCAGCCAGAGAAATGTGTGTCCAGCTGAATGGTTTAACAGGAATCAAGTGGTTTCTTGCGATTCTTATGTGTATGAAAACACCCTCAGTGTGGTTTATGATGTGAGTATAATCGAATTTTATATTATGAAAGCTCCTTGGTACAGTGGTTGACGTGTGAGCGTTAAACCGAGCCGTCCTGGGTTTATTACCGGTGGAGACGAAGAAAAAAAATTCTTGTCCCTAAAGAAAATCGATCAGTGAAACCGATGTATAAATGCATCTGCCCCTTACCCCACTAGGAGACACGGGACTTCACTAATTATAGGTGCTTATAGTGCTCGTGGAATTCTGTGTATAGATACTAATAAATGGTAGGTACTAATAAGTTACAAATTTATTCAATTTTCCTCTTTCCTCTCCATCTCCATCTCGAACTTAAATCAAAACGGGAAAAGACTGAGTGAATACAGCTTCTGTTCATTATATTTTTCTGTTTTAGTTATTGATTTCTTTAGAGCAATTCGGCATGTAGATTGTAGAATTCGCTCGCGACCCCCTCAGTTGCTGATACACTTATCATCCTAATCATCAAGCATATTGCTGTATCTTTATTGCCACCAATCGATACTTGCTAAGAACGGATAATAATTTCGGCTAATAACTTAGGAGGTTACATCTTAAATGTTTATATTATCAAGGTTCTTATGCTTCCAATATTATCACAAAAAATAATATTTACGTAATCAATACGTATATTACGTTAAATTTGTTTGTGTATTGTCCTTAGATTATATCTGAGTATCTTACAATCGGATTATGAATGTTTTAACATTAATTTAATACTGATAGCATACGATAATAATACTTGTCTATGACAACAATCGCATTTTTTAGCAATTAGTTAAACGGTAAACCATTTAAGGGTGCTTTACCACTAGAGCTATGTTATCATATATTAAAATAGTATCGTTTCAATATTGTAGTCAGTCAAGAAAAATTTTCTTTAATAATTTCAATCGAATCTTGAATATATTTATCGAAACATGCATAAGCAACAAATCGTAGAGTTCAACACATTTACGAATCAATTAGTCCATTGAAATGTTACATTTTTTAGGCCTAATCTTGCGTTTTTTTAGAGGACACAATTTTATTTTTTGGATGTGTAGGGGGGGGGGTCAGTGTGAAGCTAAAACCAAGTTTGTGGGGTCGCTACCCTTGTCCCACGGCCGCCATCTTGAAAATAGTGGTTGAAATGGTTTTTACGATATATCACTTAAACTATTTATCTGATAAAAAACCATTGTTAGCATTATTTGTTGCAAATTAAATTCTCTACAACTTTAATCCAGTAACTTTTTGTCGTAAAACTATAAATAAAAAAGTTATAAGCGAAAATGTTCAGAAAAAAATATTCATTTAAACTGCACCATTAATAGCTCTCCTCTGCTCATTAATCTACCAGAAGTAGCTTCCATCGAGAAGAATCAGCACGAATTTTTTTATGTAGAATGTAAATTTATGGTTGAAACATTCCAGTTCGACATGGCCTGCAACGAATGGCAACGTTCCCTGATTGGCACGATCCGCACAATCGGGACACTCCTGGTCCTCCCGGTCACCGGCTACATCTCTGACCGCTGGGGCCGCCGCGTGGCCCTCACGATCAATGCCTTCAACACCGGCTGGATCGGCCTTGTTAGGTCCTTCGTCAATTCGTACGAGTGGTTCTTGGTACTCGAGGTTTTAGAGTCCACGGTCGGTGCGGGCGCGTATTCATCGTGTTATATCTTGGGTAATTTAGACTTTAGTATTGTAATACACTAAGCAATCGTTCAAATGATGTATTTTGTTCATTGAATCGATATAGTTACAAATTTTACATCATAAACCAGTAAATTTTTTTCGGATCATCACAATCAAAATTTATAAAATGTACATTATATTATAAATCAATTCATAATTTCGTAAAAAGTTGCACCAATTTATGCGATCAAATAGACCTTTTTGTATTATATTGTAGTATATGAATTGTATGTACATTCTAATATTGATTTGATATAGGTTATTATAGCAATTAACACACAACTTCGTATCTTTTACAGTAACTGAACTGGTGGGACCTAAATACAGAGTAATAGCAGGAGCCACAATGTCCACGCTATTTGCGACAGGCCAAGTGATTCTTGGGTTCATTGCTTGGGGAGTCCCTTCATGGCGACCTCTCACACAAGTACTATACGCTCCACAGCTTTTAGTCGTTACTTACTTCTGGATTCTATCGGAATCAGT
Organism: Colias eurytheme; assembly: GCA_907164685.1. Taxonomy (NCBI): domain Eukaryota; kingdom Metazoa; phylum Arthropoda; class Insecta; order Lepidoptera; family Pieridae; genus Colias; species Colias eurytheme. Next base: position 84,062 of record CAJQZN010042413.1, on the reverse strand, counting down.
CCGTTGGTTGTTGAGTAAAGGAAAATATGAAGAAGCGGAAACCATTTTGAAGAATGTCGCTAAGAGAAATAATAAAGAGCTATCTGAGAAGTCATTGCAAGCTTTGCGTGAAAATGCAGAATACGAGAAAACGGCTGAAAAGCCAAAGGAAGCGTGGCTGCCTTTGCTTGTTATTCGATCGAAGGTCATTCTTTTTAGATGCTGCGTTTCGCCAATCTGGTGGATCACGAATACGCTCGTGTACTATGGCATGTCTATCAATGCTGTGAACTTATCAGGTAAATGCAGTTGTGTTTATTTAGGTGAATATAATGTAACTGTTAAAAGTATTCTTTTCGTTATGATTACAACTGATTGATTCACTATTTTCAACCATCGATCTAATCCCGTACGAGCGTCCAAAATCCTTGAAAGAGACAATTTCAGCATTACACCAATATTATTTATTTAAGAATTGTAAAAGTTGGTGTTTATGAATAAAAATATACCAATCAGTAAAATGATAAGTAATGTAAACAGTAAGCAACCAATAGCAATAATTGATAACTTTTATGCATGATTTTTCAGGTAACCGCTACTTGAACTACGTAGCCGTTGCTGCGGTGGAGATTCCTGGATACTGGACAGCTATTTTACTGTTGGACCGCATCGGTAGGAAGCCGGTGTTGATTACCGCCTACTTCTTGTGTGCTGCTTGCCAGTTTGCATTCGCTTTTATGCCTGAAGGTAGGTGAACATCAGATTTTTTTATATAATAATCTGTCAGAGATAAACGTATTAGTATTTAAATTTTAAATGAGCCTTTCAATATGTTTTTTGGAAATTATTCTGCACGTCGCTCCAAAGTGAGGCTAGAGCGTGATATTCACAGTTACGACTACAACGGAACGGAATAGTTGTTCATCGAAATGTAGGATGTTATTAGTTATGTCAATAATATCAATACTTAAAATAAAATCACATCTACAAGTACCCAGCTAAAAAAAATCTACAAAATAAACTATTTTTTATTTCCAGGTAACGAGGGTCTCTCCTTAGCAATATACCTGATCGGCAAGTACAGTATAGCCGTGGTGATGACGTCAGTGTACGTGTACACAGCGGAGTTGTACCCCACGAAGTACCGCCACAGTCTATTTGCGTTCTCCTCCATGATTGGAAGACTTGGTTCTATTACTGCACCGCTCACACCAGCTCTGGTAAGTATTCCGATCTAGTAGAGGTGTAAATTGTAAGTTTTAACTTATTCAGGGGCTGATAATAAGCCACGAAATAATGACGTCAATTGTTTCCTATCAGGCGACGCGGAAGCTTGTTCATCTTCTATATATAGTTCCCGTTACCGTAGGATTTCCAGGATAAAACTTATCCTATGTCCCGGGGTAAAAAGTAGCCTATGTCCTTTCTCGGGTATCAAAATATCTCTATACCAAATTTCATGCAAATTAAGTAGTTAAGGCGTAATTGAGTAACAGACAGACAGACAGAGTTACTTTCGCATTTATAATATTAGTATGGATTTAGGCTTTGGCTCTTGAATTATTCAATCTAAGTGACACCCGGAAAACTGATATAGAAATAAGATGAGTTTACTTGTATACTTATTAATGTTTGCTTTATTCACAGGCCCAAGAAGTATGGGAGCCATTCCCATCAGTGCTGTTTGGTGGCTTCGCAGCCCTGTCTGGTCTGCTGATCTTCACCACGCCAGAGACCCTCGGCACGAAGCTGCCTGACACCATGGAGGAGGCGGAACAGCTGGGATCGCGGAGAAATTGATCTCTATTGACTATTTATTAAATTATTTATGTGATTACTTTGCGTTTAATTTTTTTGGACTCATTCTATAACATCTATTTATGATTAATGTGGCTCTACCTCTCTATAGAAAAATAAATGAAAATCTCAACACTTTTGCTTTATGCTCCTGATAGTCATATTGCATAGTTTTTGAATTTAAACTGACAGATAAGTTAAATGGAACATAATATTACGTATAATTTTAAATTTGCTATAAGACTAGTGTTCTCTCGCTCTTTCCCACATCGTTTTTTTATGTGATTTTTTGAGATTCATGATCAATATAATTATCAACACTAGCAGCAGATAATTGTAGTTATCATTGTTTCTAAATGAATCGACTATTTAATCTACTACAATAGTCAATTCATGCTTAAGTCACATGTCGTCGACGAGCCGTATCGTTCACCGTTTTCGATAGAATTTCAGATTATGAGCCAAAAATGCAGAATATTGTGCCTTCAGTACCAACATTGCCTGATTATCACAATTTTTATAGACTAAATTATTGATAATATTCACACGTGTTCAGACAATGTATTCATATCTGATTAGATAAAGTTTTTAGAAACTTCGGAAGTTCTCAAAATAGTTAATTTTCTTCTCAATATAGTTTACCAGCAGCGCTCCGCGGTTTGACCCGCGTGGCTCCGCTTGGTCTTGTTGGTCTTACCGTGGTGATATATAGCCTTCTCGATAAATGGGGTTTCCAACACCGAAATAATTTTTCAAATCGGACCAGTAGTTCTTGAGATTAGCGCGTTCAAACAAACAAACTCTTCAGGTTTGTAATATTAGTATAGATATAGATTTTCTTACCATAAAGATACTTATTACTTAACTTCTCTATTTGTTATTAAGAAAATATAACAAAGCAGCTCTGTTAAGAAAAAGTCGTTTTCTGCCCTCATCTTAGCCACTACGAATTACTAGCAAAACAAATTGAAAAAATATTTTGTGCTGGATACTGGATAGTCCGTGTATGGAGGATATCTATTGTCTATAGAGAATATTACAACATCATGCTACGACACAATATTATTTTTTTCATTGCTGTCCCAAAAAGTGTTGTAAATTTTCGATTTGCATGTACCAGAGTTGCATGCATCTACTCGTGCAAAACATAAAATTCAACCGTTACTAAACTTAATAAAAAGTCTTGCTTTAATGGAATTTTATCATTATCTACCACATGTACAAGTCACTGTTTAACTCAGTGCAATGACTTGCGATTGTTGCGCTTTTCCACGTCACAAAGCCACATAAAATGGAAATATCGTAATTGTACCGGAATCGTTTAATCTGGACTTATCTATTGATTCCCCGACATTCATGATATTATATTTAATCTATGTTAACTAGGTGTAGTTTGCATTGAGGTGTCATTGTAACAATGTCTAAGGAAAAGCCATCTGGTCCTCCAAGTGTGTCTTTGGACACCTTGCTGGTGGAAGAAATTGGACAACTTGGAAGGTACCAATGGCGAATGTTAGGGCTCACAGTTGTTATAGTTGTTTTTGCCGCGTGGGCTGCTGTTGAATATATTTTCACGACGGGAAGGATTCCTACAAGGTAATTATTGCGGGGAAGGGAAATTTTGTAAAATGAAAATATAATGGTTCGGTATTAAATTAATATTATGGTTTTTTTTTTTTTTTTTTATTCTTTATAATATTATGGTTATTAATTATTATTTAGTTAAAATTATATCTAAGTTAATTTTTAGTGCTATAAATGCTCTACATGTACTTTTTAAATTTATTCTTCTGCTTTATGTTTCATCGATCTCTTAACTTCAAATATAACACGCGTCGCGTTTGTAGTTAAAATATATTCCTATGATACTTACATATTGCACATATTGCATATGCTAGGTATGATGTATGCTTTTGCATCTTCCACAAATTTGCTTCTATCTAATATTTAATTCTCGCGTCGACTTGTGATACTTATCAGTAACGACTTGACCGATTTTTAAATAAAAATTGTCGATTCAAATTTATTTTTATATCTTATGTGACAATTAGTAGCAGAAAAAGGTTTGCGGGGTCAGCAAGTCTAGTATGTACATAGTTTTCATTATAATGATTCTTGCAGATGTGTTATACCCGAATGTGATAACCTGGAAGCGGCCGAGTTCAACCCATCCTGGATCCTCAACGCAGTACCAGCAAGTGGAAGCTCGTTTGACAACTGCAGAAGATATAGCCCAAGAAATTCATCCGCTTTTAGAGACGTCTGCCCCGCTAATCTTTTTAACCGCGAAAGTACCATTGATTGTGAAGAGTTTTTATATGAAAACACTGATACTGTTGTATATGAGGTATGTATTTAGACCAAGTGTTTTTAATTGAGTGTACCTAGTAATATGATTTTTGTGTTAATCGATTGATGTTAGTAGACACATGCTACAAATTGCTTGCTTACGATGTTAGATTTTAAAATCTGTTTCATTTTAATACTGATTTATTTCACACGGTATTTAAACATTATTTAAAAGCACTATTCTTTTGATGTGTTAAGCTGAATTTTATTTTCTTTCAAGTGCCTTCGCTATATCTTTTGTGACTGTGTCAAAAAAATTAATGGATAGCGTGGTTCTCGAGAAAATTAAGCACATTGTTATGCTTAGGACAAGTTGGTCGAAGCAGCAGCCATAAACCTTTCGATATATTCTTGCTTACGAATTTCATATTATTGTCAACAGTACGGTCTTGCTTGCAATGAGTGGCAGCGTACCCTGATCGGCTCCATCCGGACGGTCGGCGTCCTCGCAGCTTTACCCATCACCGGCTACATATCCGACCGATGGGGAAGAAGAACTGCCCTCTGTATTAATGCTTTCAATACTGCCTGGATCGGAAGTCTGCGCTATTTCGCCGGAACTTACGTTGGGTTCTTGATTTCTGAAGTGGCTGAAGCAACTTTTGGTTCGGGTAGCTTCTCCTGTGCTTATATATTGTGTGAGTATAATGTAATAGTTATAAAGTCTTATTTAATCGGTGAGAAAACGAACAATTCATTCATACGCACATAGTTTATATGAATAGTAGATACGGCTTTCCGAATCGGTGGTAAATGTTAAAAATATGTAATGACGTTTCAAAAGTGCTTCTATAAGGGCCGATTTTTCAATACTTGGTTAAAACTTATCCGTCCAATAAAGTATTACACGCAAGGGCGGATCCAGCTTTAGTGCCAGGGGGGGGTCACATAGACGTGGTCAATTTTCAAAAGCTATATTTTTTTAATTTAATTGATACGTAGATTTAAAAAAAAATGGTCAAGTGCGAGTCGGATTGGCGAACCAAGATTTCCGTACAAACATTTTTATATGTTTTAATATTAAATTTATGCTTTTTGCGATTTTTCCTTTATCTGTGCTATAAGACGTAAGTTTCTATTAAATAACCCTGTAGGTTTTGATTCCTGGCAACACTTGCGAATGTTGATAAGCATGAAATGTATGTTTTATCAATTTTTCCTCCATCTGTGCTGACATTGTTTTTAACCAAATTTCAGAACTCTGTGTTCACAGGAAGTAGTACAATACCTATAAGATTTTGATTCCCTTGCGATAATGTTGAAATTTAAATCTAATATATATTATAAAGGCGAAAGTTTGTAAGGATGTATGGATGTATGGATGTTTGTTACTCTTTCACGTAAAAACTACTGAACCGATTACGATGAAATTTAGCACACATATAGAGGGTAACTTGGATTAACACATAGGATAGTTTTTATCCCGGAAATCCCACGGGAACGGGAACTATGCGGGTTTTCCTTTGCAAAGGCGGGTGAAGCCGCGGGCGGAAATCTAGTGGCTGTATAAAATACAGCCATTTATGCCGTGATTGCGTTGGCTTATAAGTTTGATTTTTTCACAGCTATAAGGAACCGTAGATTTGAGTATTCGGTATGAATTTCAGATTGATACCTCCACGCGTTTCTGAGAAAAAGGGTCTTCACAGGCAGACACACTTGAAAAATATATATTTTTTGCAATTATTCCTGTATCTGTACTATAAAGATGTTGCTTTGTACCGAATTTCAAGATTCTGAGTTTACGGAAAGTACCCTGTAGGTTTTGAGTTTTGATTCCCTTGCGAATGTCGAAATTTGCGAAATTTGTCGGCATTTACGGCTGTATCTTCTGATTCGTTGACATAGAAGTTTGATTTTATTATAGCGTAAAGGTATTTTAGACTTGAGTTTTTGGTATGAATATCAAATTAATACATGTCAGCGTTCATGAGTAACAGGGTTGTAAGTTAAAATTTTTTTTAAATATTTTTTTATCTTATAATCTAAGGAAAAATTCATGCTTTTCGCAATTAGTAAACAAAGTCGTTGTCTCTGTGCCTATGTCCCTATGTATGATTAAATCTTTAAAACTACGCAACGAATTTCGATGCAGTTTTTTTAAAGATAGAGTGATTCAAGAGGAATAGTATATAATTTATAAGGTTTTAATTTCTTAGGGAGTGTCGAAAATTTTCAACGATTACAGCTGCATCTTTTGATTGCGTTGGCTAAAACGTTTGAATTTTTCACAGCATCAAGGGACCGTAGACCGTAGGATTTTGACATTAGCAAGGGAATCAATACTTGCAGGGAGCACCCTGTCCCGTAAACACAGTCTTGAAATTGAGTAAAAAGTATCGTGTTATAGCACAGATGTAGTAATAACTGCGAAAACCCTAATTATTTAATTAAATTAAATAATAATATATTTTTAAATAATTTTAAACTTACAATCCCTTTACTCATGAACGTCTACATGTATTTAATTGATATTCATATCAGAACTCAGGTCTATAATAACTTAAATCTGTTATTTAATTCAAATTCTATGTCAACGCAATCTGAAGAAAAAGCAATTAGAGCCGCATATTCTGTAATTCGCAACTACTTGCAAGGGAATCATCAATCAAAACCTACAAGGTACTTCCCGTGAACACAGTCTTGAAATTTGGTTAAAAGCAACGACTTAAGCACTTACAAGCACAGATAAAGAAAAAAATCCTTTAAACAAAATTGTAAGATACCTACAACATAATGAAAAAATATGTTTGCTCGGAGTCCTCGGTGCGCGAGTCCGACGCGCACTTGGCCGATTTTTTGTTGTAATTTGACTGTATATTATAGTGTTCATTTGAAAAAAAAATTTGCTATTAATTTATGTCTTATCCACGAACTGGGATATTTCGATATTTGAGGTTTTGTGTGAAAAGTGTAACAGCAAAAGTTGTAGAAAAAAAATTAATTACATTCAACTTTACCATTACACTTTATTCCGCAGTTATAGTTTTTTTTTTAATTGAAATACCTGTTATTTGTCCTTAAATTACGACCACAGGTCGACCCTAATAAACTTTTTCTATAATTTTTGTTATATTCTCTTCCGTTACCGTTTGTAATTGATTTCATTGTTCTATATTACTTTTATGTCTCAAAATTCAATAAAAACATCATATTGAACAGTATTAATTTGTTAATTTAAAAAAGTTAATATTAAATTAGTGGTCCACTTAGGTCGTGGACCTAGCCCAGGGGGGGGTCATGACCCCGTGACCCCCCCCCTGGATCCGCGCTTGATTACACGATAATATTAAAATGTCACGTAAACTGTCAAATACGGACAATTAGAAAACGTTTTTAAAATGGTAGTTTTATACATTATTCGACGAATAAGTTTTAACCAAGGATTGAAAAATCAGCCCTAAGAAGTCTAATTGAATAAATAAATGTTTGAGTTTGAGTTTGACTTAAGAGATGCAAAAATCTGTAAGTCGATTTTCCAAAAATTTAAACAATATATAATATTACGGCATTGAAATTACTCAAGGAAGGAAATAAAAACATTCTTCATCCTGGAAAATACATTGATAATGCTAATCTTTCATCGTTTATGTTTACTGTTTTACTATTGTTTTATAAATTAATGCGTCTCATTAATCTATCAATTATGATAACTGAAAATAATTACATTTTTAGTGTCATTTTAGTGATAAGTATCTATGTTCGAAGACACAAAGCATTAACAAATAGAATTAAAGGAAAAGTTACATTTAAATATTATATAATAGTATTTAAAGTAGATCTCCGATTGAAATTATGTTTCCACTATTCATTTTTCTTCAACTGTATTCTGTTACGAGACTTAAGACTCACTTGAGATATGTATTTCTTTGTGCAGTACATTCAATCTAGTTTCGCCGTTATGTACAGAGTTAAAACAAAATATTTCTATTGCAGTAATGGAAATCATGGGACCAAAATACCGCGTAGCTGCCGGCGCAACTATGAACACATTTTTCTCTGTTGGCCAAATATTCATGGGGCTGATTGCTTGGGGAGTACCCAACTGGAAAACACTAACATTGATATTATACGTCCCACAATTTATAACCATTTTGTACTACTGGAGCATGTTTGAATCAATCCGTTGGTACATGAGCAAGGGCCGTTATGCAGAAGCTGAAATAACTCTGAAAAAAGTTGCAAATATTAACGGTACATATTTATCAGATAAATCTATAGAAGCTTTAAAAGCCTCTACTGAAGAGGAGAAAAGGAATGCTCTATTGGATAAAGTGGAAAGGAAATCAGAACCGTGGCTGATTGTCCTTCTGTTCCGACACAAAAGGGTCCTCCTACGAGTTCTAGTTTCTCCAGTTTGGTGGATCACAAATACCTTCATTTACTATGGTTTATCGATCAATGCTGTTAACATGTCTGGAAATAGATACGTGAATTACATTGCTGTAGCGGCTGTGGAAATTCCGGGGTATTGGACAGCTGTTGTGTTAATGAGCAAAGTTGGAAGGAAACCGGTTCTAACCGGAGCGTTTTGGGTGTGCGCTGCTTGTCAAATTGCATACATATTTATGCCACAAGGTAAGATATATATTTTCCCTCCCACTATTATTATATTGCTAGTAAAATATTAAATTAAAATTTAAGTAAGCGTGATTTAGACTAAGTTTCAGGATTATCTTAAACCAGTTTCTCGTGATTAAAACTAGTATGTAAGATACTAAGATAACGCATTTTTATCAGTTGTAAATATTTCCATCTTTTCATTTTATCAATAATTATATTTTTAAGTATTTATGACACACTATTATAATATTGTAATACTGTGCTATTATTCTTATATCTGACTGAATTTAGCATACACGGTATAAGAACGTGAAACATAGATAACTAGATAGTAGATAGATACGTGGAACTGTTTCATCCTCATTTATAAAAAAAAAAATATTTCCTTTCCGATAAAAGTAATTTTTTGTGTATGCAAATCTTTATCATATTTAGTAGCAATTTATTCAAAGTTAATGCTTACTTAGTATTTTCTAGTGTTTGATAGTATGTATTTTCTTCTTTTTGTTGCATTTAGCGCGGGAAATATCTAATATATTTTTCTTACTTTACTGCTGTAAATGTATCTAATAATACCATTGAACACAAAATGGTAAATAATAGATTTAATGCAATTAAAGCTTTAAAATAAGGAATACTTAATTCTATCACACTTTCACGAACTGATCACAAATCTGTTTTCTTTAGGTCTATACGGTGTGTCGCTAACGGTGTACCTGATCGGCAAGTACAGTATAGCGATGGTGATGACGACGGTTTATGTGTACACCACAGAGTTGTACCCCACGCGATACAGGCACAGTCTGTTCGCATTCGCCTCTATGATGGGGAGGATAGGGTCTATTATTGCACCGCTTACACCAGCGTTTGTGAGTATTTTTTTAACTAGCTTCAAAAAAAGGAGAAGGTTCTCATTTCGGCTGGGATATTTTTCGATTCGATAGCCTTGGTGTATGATAGAAGATGGAAGTACAAATTCTACTACTTTTAAATGAGATTCACGTTAACTTTTCAACTTTCTTCAATGCTATATTTTACATTATTTGAATTTAACTAAGATAATTTTAATGTAATATTTAATTAACTAGCGGTCTGCCCCGGCTTCGCCCGTGGAACATATTTACGTTTTCTCTACATAAGAACCATCCTCGTACTTCAAGGAATATAATAGAAAAGAATTATCGAAATCGGTTCACACGTGATGCCGTGACAACGCGAAACGGGTGCAGACCCGCCGCCTTTTTATAGCTCCCGCCGGCCGCCGCGAAGCGCGTCGAACGCGGCAACTGATACACAAAAATAATCCTTATGGCATGATTCTGTATTCACGCGCGATTACTTGCGTATTTCATGTATAACTTTGGTGTTTCTACACCGATTTACATGATTCTTTTACTATAACCTGCCCAGGAGTATGAAGAATAATTGTGCCAAATTTGGTTAAAATCCGTCGTGTAGTTTCTGTTTCTATAGCGAATATACAGACAGACAGACAGACAGACAGACAGACAGACAAAAATTTTACTGATTGCATTTTTGGCATCAGTAGCGATCCCTTATCACCCCTTCATAGTTTTTTTTTAAATATATTTCATGTACAGAATTGGCCTCTCTACAGATTTATTATAAGTATAGATGTGGTATGTTTCGACTCTCCAGGAATAATCATAAAGTTGACACGATCACGCATTTTTACATTCATACACTAATTTTACTAAAAAGAGTAAACGCTTTCTAGGGTTCCATCTTTGGTCCACTGCTTTATATAACTTATAAAAATGATATATTTTATTCGCAGGGTGCAGCAATATGGGATGACTTTCCATTTGCTCTGTTCGGTGGTTTTGCATTAGTAGCTGGTCTTCTTGTCCTGATCACACCGGAGACACTTGGCTGCAAACTACCTGATACTATGGAAGAAGCATCTGATATTGGTCTTAAGAAATCAAAAAGCGATAGTTAAACAGTTACAATTTTAATAAGGGACTGGATTTAGTGTAGTGCTGAAGTGTTCTATATTGTATGTCATTGTTATTTGTTTTTGTATTAATGTAAAGACTGCTATTTTTTAATTTAAAATGGCGCACTTGTTTATAATGCATTGTGTGATAAATAGTTTTAAGGCTATTAAAAATAAATAAAAGGTTATTTCGAAATGGTTTTTTATCATCCCTAACTTTATAAACATGAGGCTTAAAATTGGTTTCAACCTTGTAAATGGTAAAAGGCTATCTTGGGAATAATTTGTGTTATCTTTTGGAAATATAATAATTTGATCATTAAAAGTATCAAATCGCAAATAACATTCATATTCATATTCTAAAATTTCTAAATAAATACTTTCCAAACAATTGGACGCCAAACTGTGTAAAAGAATGGTGTCTGTAAAGGAAATATTATTTGTCTATTTTTTGCGGTAAATAAAATTACGATTCTCGATGAATTGACGAATTCCTGGGTACTTATCTTATTATGGATCTGAATATTTATTTTATAACAAAATGAACATTATAAGTACCTACCGCAGTATGATAATAATTCTTGCTTGTAGATTTAGTAAACTTATAAAAGCTTTCTAAGTTCAAGATGAGAGTGCGTTTTAGAGGAACATTTTTAATATTTTAATTGGCACAGATTATACGTACAACCGACCGACGTGACCGCCTCCTCGGTACAGTGGGTGACGCGTGAGCGTAACACCGAGGGGTCCTGGGTTCGATTACCGGTGGAGACGAAGAAAAAAAAATGCCTTGGTCTGGTAGGACACAGAAGGCTGATCACCTACTTGTTCCTAAAGAATATCGATCAGTGAAACAGATGTATAATGCATCTGCCCCTTACCCCACTAGGGGAAATGGGACTTCACTTATACAACAAAGTGCTTTCTTTAATTGCATTAATCCAGACACCCAAACAAACTAATCTAAGAACAAGCAATTTCATGTTTTCGGCTTAATACCGGTGAAGGCCATCGATAAGTTTGTAAAAGTATTATAAGGATCATGTTTGATATCGAAAGCGTGTGTATTATCTAAATTGGAGCTATTAAATATTGTCGCTTTTACTTGCGACGTCAGAGTTTAGTCGTAAATTATCAATTCCTTTCTGAGAACGACTTTAACGTGCCAATTTTTAATAAATTTGCATTAAAAGTTTAATTTTAATTAATAAGGCAAGCATAATAATCCAAATTAATGTATAACATGAAGTTATAGGTACTTTATAAAGAAGGAAAACAATGATTAGAAATGCTTATAATTTACGAATAACGTTAGATGTCTGTGCAGACAGCAGAGCACTTTCCAGCACACCCGAAAAAATGGATTTCCGGTAGCATGCAGCATATTTCTATAGTAACCAAACTATCCTGATAGTTTGGTTACTTTTATAAATTTTTCGTAATTATTTTTTGGGCTCCAGAAAATAATTAAAATTTATAAATAAGTAATTGATAATTCACCTAACAGATATTTAATGAGAGCTAACACTAATGATAACGATAGATTTTTAATTGTACTCACTGATAATAATTGTCAATTTGAATAATGGTGTTAATCCGAAGGCATGTAAAGGTTGCGATTATCTTATCGAAGATATCTACTACTTAATATATGAAATAAAGATAATTTTAACAACGTCTACTGGCGATAAATTACGTTTGTTTCATTTTTTTATGCATAAAAGAGGCTACTATATTTGATATCGGTATTATTTTTCCGTACTTTGGATCAAAATATAAAACAGATATATTATGTGTTTTATTTTAGTTTGTAACGAATATTGAACTGAATCAACATTTATGAGTCTTAAAGCTTCGTCATCAGACTTTTATAAATGAAGTTGTTTGGTAAATAAGATTTTCTTACATATTTTATCTTCACTACGTAGTATAAATTCTTTTACCACCGTCTCTTTGCCCCTATACTATCCTTACGCTACGGATGTTGATGCATAAATAGATTGTTTTCGTGACAAACAGAACAGTTCATTGTTCTTCTATACATCAATAAATTGTACCTATACTGATTACTGAGGCTAAAGTATTCTTCTAGCACATAATTTTAGACCTAAAAAGTGGACAGATACACTGATTTAGCAATTTATAACGTTTCCATAAATTAATGATTCAAAATTCTTGATTGCGTTAAAATTACATAAAATAAAAAACTTAACATAAAACAGCAAAAGACAGCCTTAGGTATACAATATGAAATGTCCTAAATAATGTCCATTCATCGTCGAAACGATATTCTAACATCGATAGATTGCACGTAATATAATACCAATCTGTGCTGATACTGATATGAAAAATATACAGGCAAAATATATTCTCTGCTATTTTGCCATAGATATTTTCATTGGTGTAAGTTATAGTAAACTGTAAAACCAAACGCAGGTAATCTTTTGTAAGAGCTAATAAATAACAACATAATTTTCACAATATCCTGTGGCCCTATAGATGCCTAATATACCTAAGTATTCTGCTTCACATATTACCCAAGCAGGTAAAATTCTTGCCAAAGATATTTCGATTGTATTGAATGAAAGAAAACACATTTTATATCACAAATAACAATCCATATTAATATTATAAATGCGAAAGTAACTCTGTCTGTCTGTCTGTTACTCAATCACGCCTTAACTACTGAACCAATTTGCATGAAAGGTATAGAGATATTTTTGATACCCGAGAAAGGACATAGGATAGGTTTTATCCCGGAAATCCTACGGGAACGGGTTTTTCTTTGAAAACGCGGGCGAAGCCGCGGGCGGAAAGCTAGTAAACAATAAAAAACACTTATCTAATTGTAGAATTAAAGAAAAAAAGATACACGACATCAATAAACAAATTTAGAAGACAATAGGCACATCAGTTTAAAAGACAGCACGGAAAAAGTGCTTCAGGTTTTTGCATGGATATCCATGCAATAATAATTACTTATTTTTCAGAAACTGAACGAAACCGAACCTTTTTTCAATCAGGATTAAACCACGGACCGCCTGTGAATTGTGATATTTCTCTCTAAATGCATGACATGAGTAAGGATTGTAAAATATAAAATGAGCAAGTATTTTTTTATTATAATATTTTGGTAGAAGCTGAAAAATAGTACCTACCCTACTGGTTCTTAAACATGTATTAGTTGCGATAGGTCATTTATGTATTTGTGTATTTTATGACATGGTTAATGAAAAAGATGTTAAAATATTTACTACGCAAACGAATGTTTTAGGGTTCCGTATGCAAATGTTTATAAGCGAAAGGGTTCCGTAAGTAAGAGTAATTATTGGTAGTGACTATTTAGTAAACTGTGGTAATAGGAATTACTAAGACTCCGCAGTCCGTCTGTATCCTTATACTTGCTGTATCTTAAAATCCGTGAAGTTTTTACTAATGATATATCTGTTGCGTCTATCATAACAAACACCGAAACAGTTTTTACCGTTTTTTTAGAAAATTGTACGGAATTCTTTACGTGCGCTTGTCAAGTTGAGTTTGAGCATGATTAATGATTATACTATATACATTAGTTTATCTCTGAATCCTTATCAATGAAAGAATTACTTTTTATCAATGATGATGTATCTACAATAAATTTACATTTTGTGTGTTTGTATGTTTAATTCGCTGTTGTAAGAAACTATATAAACGTATATAAGTTTGATAAGTATTTAATATATAAAATTATAACACAGAACCTGAACTAATAGTTTTTACATTAATATTTTAAAATAACTATATAACTTCTACCAAAGAACCGTACAATTTATTGGCTAAAAAAAAGTCGCGGTTCAAACCGCCTATATTTATACCTCACGCCAAGATAGGATTAATAACATGATATTATAATCTTTATTGAATAAGACGATATTATATCGATCAAAAACACTTGTGTTTATTCTTTATTGAGTACGGAAGAAGTAAAAATGCAAGATACTAAAGAAGAGGGAAATGGTGTTAATAAGAAAGTGCATTTAGATACAATATTAGTGGAGGAGATTGGCCAGTTTGGTCCGTATCAGTTGAGGACTGTGGCCCTTTCAGCTCTAGTTGTGTTGTTTATCGGTTGGAGTGCCAGCGAGTACATTTTCACAGCTGCCAGAATTAATACGAGGTATTTTCGTTTGTTTTGGTGTGATAGTGCTTATTTTAAACAACTTAAATGCAATCATGTCGTACTCTTATGTGACAGATTTTGGTTTTAAATTTTATTTGTATCTATATCGTATGGTTTACTTTCTTTAAATTTTCATTATACATTTCTATATAATTACTAGCGGCCCGCCCCGGCTTCGCCCGTGGTACATATGATGTTGAAAATAGATGTTGGCCGATTCTCAGACTTACCCGATATGCACAGAAAATTTCATGAGAATCGGTCCACCCGTTTCGGAGGAGTATGCAGGCTAACATTGTGACACGAGAATTTTATATATAAGATAATTTTCTTTTTCAAATTCGAACTCAAATTATAGGTACTTATATTTCAGACACTCGTTCCATATTGTAATCATCCCATTATCTTAATTCATTACATAACGATAAACATTAATTAATTAGTCTCTTCTTCATTCGTAGATTAATGAATAATCGATTTCATAAACAAAGAATAAAGCTATATTCTTTTCAATTACAGGTGTTTTATACCGGAATGTGAAACTAGAGAATTTCAAGAATTTTCCCCAGAATGGGTGCTAAATGCAATACCGGCTAGTGGAAGCTCCTTCGATAACTGCCAACGCTACCCTAATGTTACCATTGCTTCTGGTCCAAATGATACTTGCCCGAAGGATTTCTTTGACCGGAATAATGTAGTGCCTTGCGAAGAATTTGTTTATGAAAATACACACTCTGTGGTTTATGATGTAAGTTATATTTTGTTTTAAAGAAGGTAGTGTGATTTGAATGTAACAAAAGTTTCTGAAAGTGGAAAATTTAACGTTTGAGACCTGGGTTAAGTCAAAATATTTAAATGAAAGTCTAATCTGAATAGTTAAAGAAAATAATATAGAAATACTTCAGTTGAAGCACTGTTTAATGATTTTCAGTATCGAATATTTTCGATTTAGCAGTTCATTATGATTCCAGTACGATCTGGCATGTGACGAATGGCGGCGGACGTTCATCGGCTCCATCAGGAACCTGGGCAACTTCATAGCGCTCCCGATCACAGGCTACGTGTCGGACAGGTGGGGCCGGCGCCTCCTGCTCACCGTGAGCGCTGTGAACGCAGCTGTGCTTGGTGTGCTGAGATACTTTGCCAATACATACATTGGTTTCTTTATATCGCAAGTCGCTGAATCGACTTTTGGATCTGGAGGGTTCTCGTGTGCTTATATTCTTAGTAAGTTGATTGTTATTTTTGCATAAACAATTTTGAATTAATTTAAATACTGATATTATAAACATACGATTTAAGTAAGCAAATAGGTTCATTGAAATGGTATCAGAGACAAAATTATAATTTAAAATTTTTAGATGAATAAAGTTCCCAGCGTAGCAAGAACATCATTGCCTATGTTTATTTATTTCTGCTTTATAAGCTGACGAGAAGATGTACATAACAAAACGTCTTTTCTTACAGTGATGGAAATCGTCGGACCCAAGTACCGTGTAGCAGCTGGCGCAACGATGAACACCTTCTATGCCGTCGGCCAAGTAACTTTAGGCTTTATCGTGTGGGCTCTACCTAATTGGAGAAAATTAACACTAGCCATCTACATCCCACAGTTTGTTACTATTAGCTACTTCTGGATTCTATCTGAATCCATCAGATGGTACTTAAGTAAAGGAAGATACGCAGATGCTGAAGAAATTTTAAAGAAAGCAGCCAAAGTTAATGGAAGGGAGTTATCAGAGAAATCTTTAGAAGCATTACGACTCACTGTTGAAGAAGAAAAGGTAAAAGCAGCGGCTAAAACAAATGAGCCTTGGTTAGTGTTGCAAGTTATTCGTAATAGGCAGATTTTAATACGAACCGTGGTGTCTCCCATATGGTGGGTAACGATGACTTTAGTTTACTATGGGTTATCGGTAAATGCAGTGAACATAAGTGGCAATATGTATCTGAATTATGTAGCGGTGTCGGCGGTGGAGATACCGGGGTATTGGATGGCGGTGTTTTTGATGGAGAGGGTCGGGAGGAAGCCCGTACTCATGGGCGCGTACTGGGTGTGCGCGGCTTGTCAGATTGCGTACATCTTTATGCCTGATGGTGAGTTTCTTTCGTAAAGTAATCGAATGATTTTAGCATAATGGAGAAGATATAAAGTTAAGATTTTTTAAAGAAACACACAATTTACGAGGAGATAAAGATCAGAATTCTCTTATCAGTGACATAATAATGCATTATCAAACAAAATTCGCATTATTTGGATAAAAAAAATTGTTATCACATAGGCTGCATTTTATTTAAATAATTGTTTGGTTTTAAATTTTAATTAAACACGCAAAAGACTAAAAAACAATCGGAAAAAGTTTTGCTTAAAAATGGATCAACTTTGGATAGTCACATGTTTCTAAATGAAATGAAATTAAAATGAAATGAAAATTTATTTGTTAGAATTGTGGTTACAAAGTTTTTATAAGTAAGTAAGTAAAATTTGTGACATTTCAGATGTATTCATTAGTTCAGTAGCGATATTTAATTGAAATATACCTTTTCCAGAACTCTTCGGCGTGTCCCTAACAGTATACCTGATAGGCAAGTGCTGTATATCCATGGTGATCACATCTCTGTATGTGTACACCGCAGAGCTGTATCCGACGAAGTACCGACACAGCCTTTTTGCGTTCTCATCTATGATTGGTAGATTGGGTTCAATTACCGCGCCGTTGACTCCTGCTATGGTTCGTAGAATATATAATTAAACTCAAACTCAAACACTTATTTATTCAATTAGACTTCTTCTAGAAGCACTTTGGAATCGTCATTACATATTTTTTTTACATTTACCACCGATTCGGAAAGCAGTATCTATGGAGAAGAACCGGCAAGAAACTCCATAGTTGCTCTTTTAAATCATGTCAATATACAATTTAGGTTTACATAATAATTATTAGTATTACAATTATATGAGGTAGATTGGTTGGAGCCTTCAATATAAGATAGAGGAAATATCTAATTTTAGATGCTGATACCACGTGTGTTTTTAATGTAATTGCTCGAGTATGATATTCTTTTAATGACGTAGATAGTTTGGCTGTTTTAACAGTCGAAAATAAGAATTAAGTACCTATATCAACTAGATTTAATACACGCGTATAATATTAACTCTACGAGATGGAAATTTGCACATATTCTTCTATAATTCCAGGGAGCAGCAATTTGGGACGACTTTCCATACGCGCTGTTCGCGGGGTTCGCGCTGGTCTCCGGTTTCCTGGTCCTCATCACACCAGAGACACTTGGCACCAAGCTGCCTGATACTATGCAGGAAGCCTCTGACATCGGCAACACATCTACTTCGTGATATTAATAAAAATATAAACGAATATACGCTGTTTACTTTAATTTGTTTAGTTTAATTTATTACTTTAATAATAGACATATCATATGTTAATACAAATAAATGGTATCCTACATTTTTAATTAGTCTACTTATTAGCATATTTACTATTGATTTATTTAATAGGACATCCACATTCAGGTTTACATCCTATAATGTTAGATACATTTCATTAAATGAAGCTTATTACTTATAATGTACTAGCTTTCCGTCTAAAATCTATTCTTATAATATGTCCTTTCCAAGATAACTTTGGATAGAATGAAGGACCATATTTCCAAAATTCAATTCTTAACTTTTACCTACATTAATCAAAAATCTGACTGAACTCTGAACTGCATTAACAAAATTGACATACGCAAATCTAAAATATTGAATCACAACATTAATTGTTTATGGATAATCTGTGGCCCAGTTACCGGGTAATAAGGGTCAATCACTTTAACCCGGTTAGATTCGCTTTGTCACACATCCTTATCAGCTTGGCCAAGGGTCGAGTCATTCGCAATTCGATAAAGCGTGTTTCTTGTAAAGCAAGACCTGTGACGTCACATAGTTCTTTAGCTTTCAGAACACACACACACATACACAAACGTGCACGTGCACAGACACACGGATTGCTTTCTAGATTTTAAAGACATAATATAGGTACATACTGACTAACGGTGGGGGCACACGATGCGTTGCGGCGGCGGTCCGGCGCCGGAGCGGTGTCGCTGCGTCGTCTTACATAGAAATATCTGTGGCATGTCACACGATGCGCTCCAGCACCGCACCGGACTTGCAACCACCGAGACGAGGCGGGGAGGGGTGAATGCGATGCGACGCCGGAGCGGCACCGCTCAGTTGTTTTGCGTCACAAGGACGGAGAAACGCTCGCTTTTCATTAACAGACTGTCCAACGCTGCTACGGCGCCGCTGCGACAAAACAACGCGGCGCCGCACCGCTCGTGTGCCCACTGACACGGTGAAATCTTTGCGGTGCGGCGCCGCAACGCATCGTGTGCCCCCGCCGTAAAGCGTCAAGTTAAATAAATGCTTACAAGATATTATTATAATCAATACGTATTTTTATAATTATTTCTCAAACTAATGACGACAAACTGCACTTCATTTTTTAATGATAACAATTATTAGTATATGTATCGGTAATCTGTCTAAGTAGTATTATCACAGTATATTGTAATACTGTGGTATCATAGTATAGTAAGTACCTAGTTATTATATTCAATGCAATAAAAAAACATTAGCTGTAGAAAATATGAATTTTGCACCTTAAACTTATAAACTTTAATTAAAACAGAATTGACTTCATCCCGCTCAATCAAACATGTTTATTGTTTATATAAGGAAGGGCGGGGCTATTTTGTCGGCGGGGCAATCTTGTCAGAAGACTTTGTAGCCTACAGTTTAATAGATTTCTAGTAACAACATCTTTCGGCAGGTATAAAATTTAATTAACTACGCGATAAGCTAACAGATGTTGCTGTAGGATACATGGTTTTGGAATTACAGCTATTCTTCTACAGTCGCCATTTTGAATGGACACAACATAGACGACGCTCCGCAAATTTTATTTCGTTTTACGTGTAAAATGTAATTGTTGTGAAATCTGCCCAAGGTAAGTAATAACTTTGAATGTTGGAGATTCTTTCTAAACTATTTATTTTATCTTACGCTTTAAATAAAAAGTGTTATGTCTGATGTCATAACCACAAAAAATATTTTGGCGGGGCTATGTTGTCCATTTTTAAGACGAAATAGCCCCGTCGATTTTGTATGAATTTGCAAAAAGCTAGTGACGTGCTACGATTGGCTTTCTTATCGACATAAGCATAAATGTTGAGGCAACTGATATTGTGTTTTGTTATGAGTACACATATTTAACTCAACACTTATAAATGAACTACTTGATGTAAACATAATTTATCCAAAATCTATTTTGGGTGAATTGGAGTGGTATTACACTTATTATTAACCCTTAGCAGGTATCGTGGGTCAAATTTGACCCAGAAGCGAACATTTTCGGTTATAATTCTTTTAATATTTATGCAACGACTGTGCGCTTCTACTTATTCTCAGTGCGTCGCTAGCTGCGGCAGGGGGTGGAAGTTCAGCGCTGGGACTATCTTAGGAGCGGAGGTAAGTAGTTGTCTGGGTCACGTTCGACCCACGACACCAATTAAGTAACTTTTTTCACGGAGTGTAATTACATAATTTTTTTGTTTTAGTGTTTATTTGTACTACAATGGAGGCTTTTTGAACGACAGACAGATCGAGGAGTTGATATGGACGTCTTAAGTGATGATTTGGAATCGGAAAATGAAAGGACACCAAATATAAACCAACTTTGTGATGACGAAATCATCAGCGATCGAGACAGTCCCGAACCTGTTAGTTGCTCAGAGGACAGTATATTTGTAGTAAGTTCTGACGACAGTGAAAACGAAGAGGAGAATACGAGAATAAGAGAAAATACGAGGAACGAAAATACGAGAGATGAGAGCGAAGAAGATGAGGATGATGGTTGATGGTAGAAGTCATTTTGGTTTTGGTTGTCATTTTTTTTATTTTATGCTCATCTCAGAAGTAATTTATTTTTTTATTATTATTAAGATATAAGAAGTGCCATAAATATCTTTTAGGTAAATTTTTTCTTACATTTATATACTTTTTTTATGTTTAAAGTTCACACTAACCAAAGAGTGCAAAAAAATAACGTTAGTTACAAATGCATGTAAAACATGATATTTTTTTTATATTCTAAAATAAAACAAAGTTAATTTTGTAAAAAAATATTTTTTTATTTCATAACTAACCATATTTTATACAAATAATAGAAAAATCAACGTTTTACAACAGATTGTTTGGTATGGGTAAAATTTGACCCACGATACCGGTAGTGTTGCCAAAAAAGGCGATACCAGCTAAGGGTATACCATATAAGTAATAAATATTTCACTGTAATAACAATAATACATTTTTAATTAGTGAAGAGAGTGCCAAATAGCGTCAAGTTAAGCCACTTAACTTTTCTTATTCAAATTGATTCCACACAAAAATTATCGATATTTAAAAAAAATTTGTATCGATATTGTGTGCGCGTCACTATCTTGTATGGACGCGAGACGGAATAGCCCCTCCAAAAATTTAGAATGATTTTTCTCGAAAATGAACCTTATGTCTGCGTAACTAAATCCAAATTCAAATAGGCAGCGTCATCAGTATTGTATATTTCTGAGTAAAATGGAAATTGCTCCACAGATGTCGGAAATAACCCCGCGCGGGGCTATTTTGCCCAAAGTCAACTCCTATTAGAATTTAGCTATTTTCTTAGCTACTGCAATCGTTTTTCACGTTCTAAATATGATGAATAGAATAAGAAATAACGGCTTGCTTTGATGTAATTGACAAATTTTCCGTAGCTATTATTTAAGAAAAAATACAGAAAATACAGAAAAAATACAGAAGAGTTCTTTTTTGAGTGTTATTTTTCGGACGGAATAGCCCCGCCCTTCCTTACATAAGCATTTGTAATAAACATGATGCATTTTAATAGATAATATTAAAGATATTTTTATTGCAAGCAATTAATGAAAATTTTGTAATTGCTCCCGTATCGCTTTTCTTAATAACAATTGCATTGTAAATTATAATGGATAGGTAAAGCGGACTGAAATAAAAAGGACCAAATCAATAATAAACTAAAAACAACAATTCATACATAAAGTAAAATATTTATTTTTTAAATATAAAGACTCAGCAGAAATATTACATGAAAGGATATGACTTGCACTTTTGCATGTGCATCTTGATAATACATTACATAATCTAATTTCCTCGATATTTATTATAAGGATAATCATTTTTAAATTCCTTAAGTTTTGCTTTCCTTTAGTCTCTCTTTTTTAGTCCTACTACAGAATAATAACTAGTACCTAGCTAGCTAGTCCTACCTTGATCCTACCTCTACTAGCGTTAGCTACTATCATGGACCTATTCATCATACTCATATTAAGTTATTCTGTGCCTATACAAACAAATAACTGAATGTAGAAGTATCTGTCGCGTTAGTTATTATTATGAAAAAATAATTATGATGTAGATTAAAATACCTATTTTAAGATAATTCATAATAAGTAATTAAGATTTGTACAGAAAAAAATTGAGAGGAAAGTAGGTGCAACAAATAATAAGATAAATTTAAAAACTCAAAATGACTGTACAGGAAAAGAGTCCATTTTAAATACCAGGATTGTTTTCCTTAATCCTGCTATTTAAAATGGACTGCTAAGTGTTCATTTTAATTGGCATCTTTAAAAATATTAAGAGATAAAGGAAACACACGAGGACAGTGTTATAAATAAGTACTTATCGTTGCAGCATGTATTTGCATGCGAGTAGCTGCAGGAGAAATACCTTTGGGCAAGGTTATAGAAACTACGAATAGAGAATAAGACGAATAACAATCTACCTCTTCATGGTAAGTATGTATATAGGATTTTTTATTGCTATATCATTTTTGAAGTGAAAACTTCTATAGCGGCGTTGGGTATAAAATCTTAAACTCGCGTCAGGACACGTGGCCTGATCGAAAAAGCGTAAGACGGATTTTTTTTAGCCCTTATATTCCATGCGTAAGACGGATACCATTCCAAAATATCAAACATGCTCAATGTTAATAATCAAGTTTTCACTTCTGCCGGCACTCCCGGAGTGCAACCCGTCTTTTTTTTCTGTACTAGGTATTTCTGATTGCATGAATTTCTGAAAAATATAATTTTATCGTTAAACCAGACAAGACCATTGACACGGGATCTATAATAGATACGTTATAGTGTGTCCTATGTACCAATGAAAACACTTGAAATGGTAAAACAAGCTCTACTTTACAGATTGTAACTATTACCTATAATAATAATAATATTATAATGACTGAAAATTAAAATACGCTACCGCTAGGCGGCGTTTTTCTTTGAAACAAATTTCCCGGAAGCAAATAATGAAGAGGCACTTTTAAACGAAAACCATAAGTGTTTTCATTTAGATTAGATAAAAAGTGCATAAAATTTCATTCTTCACACGGAATCACAGTACCGGAAGCGTTTGTGTGACATAAGGCTCCTTCGCGGATAGGCCGGCGACACATGAGCGATTGAGAAGGTACAGATTTAGTGAAGTTTGATTTACAAAATAGATTATGAAATTCTTTGTACATAAGTATTTTTGCTTTGTTTAACCGTTTTTTTGTCATAGTATTAGGAATTATGACTAGAAAAACGTTAAAGCCATAAAAGTTATATGTATTCATAACAATGTCAACCTGGACATTATCTTCTTGAGTTATTTTGACGAAATATATAAGTACATATTATTATGTAGTTAAAAATAATTTATTGATTTTTGAAGTGAAAACTTGTTTAGCGGCGTTGAGCACTTTTTCTGTAATGGGTATAAAATCTTAAACTCGCGTCAGGACACGTGACCTGATCGAAAAAGCGTAAGACGGATGGAGAGTACTCTCTACTACGCGCGTTTTCACTTCTGCCGGCACTCCCGGAGTGCAACCCGTCTTTTTTTTTAATTTTGTTACTTTGATTTATGTTCCAAATTTAAATCAATCCTTAGTAATAATTTAAGATTATAAAAGCGAAAATGAGTTCGTATCTCTTTCTTTCACCTCGTAACGGAGCCATTTTATGGTAAGGTGGTATAGGTATAGGTATAGGTACCTCATTCCCGTGAGATTTTTTGGCATTCGCACGAAGCCGCGTTAAAAGCTAGTTATGTACATGTAAATAAATGACATCCAATTCTACCATATACATTGTAATTTGTGACGTTACGTGTAGCAGCGCCCTAATTATAGTAGAGCGTATATGAGCAGTCGTAGCTATAAGTCGGCGCGGGCTGCGCACGCGCTTGTACCTATAGGAGATCTTCATTTATCGTAGTGTATTTCGTTTTGGTGGTGTTTTGAATTTGTGATATAAATGTTCGTTTATAGGTGTAGTGCAGTGTTCATTTGATGGTAAGTAATTTAAATATACCTAATTTTCATTAAAAATTAAAAATATTGTGTGTGTAAAAATTTGAGCTGTTTCAATATTTTAATTTAATTTTGTATATTAAGACCGTTTATTTTTTTAATTAGGTAACATTATCTAAAATGCAATTTGATCAGAATTTTAACAGGTAGAGAAAAATTCGGAATACACAATATTACAATAAACATTTTGTACCAATATTATAACTACATACATACATTAATAAAAAAAATACGATTAGTTATTAAATGGAACAATTTATCAAAATCTACTAAGCTACTTAATTTTAAATTTTGTAATTTAGTAAGCTCACAATATGTAGGTATAGCCATGTATAAAAAGAACATATATAAACCAGACTATTAATTATTGTTAGAAAAGTGTTTTACAATTATTATTATGACAACATTCTTTAGAAAATTTCACTCAATTATCATTTTACAAACTACTTGCAGAACGACTGTCAGAGGTTTTATTCGTAGTGTAGGGTCCGGTTAATCTAGTCCAAAGAAAATCAATTATTCTGCATATTGTAAGATCAATAACATAACGTATTACTGCTCTTTGACCGCTTCCTTGGTACTGTGGTTGAGTGGTTGACGCGTGAGCGTAGCACCGAGGGGTCCTGGGTTCGATTCCCGGTGGAGACGAAGAAAAAAAAATTTCTCGGTCTGGTAGGACACAGAAGGCTGATCACCTACTTGTCCCTAAAGAAAATCGATCAGTGAAACAGATGTAGGTATAATGCATTTGCCCCTTACCCCACTTGGGGACATGGGACTTCACTTTCATTACTGCTCTTTATGTGACATGTTGTTGGTGTACCTTTCAGCGTATAAATTAAACCTAACTATAATTATTGAGACACATTCCCTCTGCATTTGTTATGTTAAAAAAAAGAAGTTCAGGATCTTATTTAAATCTAAATATCGGTTTATCCTTGCACTTAAACATGTCTAAAATCAATAATTAATTTATAGTACCTATATCTAGCTGATCTCCACGGTTTCACCCGCATTGCTTCGCTCCTGTTGGTCTTAGCGTGATGATAATATGTTATAGTCTTCCTCGATAAATGGGCTATCTAACACCGAAAAAATTATTGAATTCGGACTACTAGTTCCTGAGATTAGCGCGTTCAAACAAACAAACAAAGCACCAGAGAAACTCTTCAGTTTTATAATAATATTATATGTATAGATTTTTAAAAATCTATCCATTTATTTATACTTAGATAAAGACCTTGTACGACTAAACGTCATTTTGGTATCAACCCTGTTTCAAAATATTATACTTACTTACTTGAAACTACATATGCTATATTATATATCGTTCTCAGAGTTAATTTAAGAAGATTCTCGCTATTTTTAACGACAGATTTAATTAAAACGCAATTACGTTATTGCATTTATGTATAACTAATTATTTAAACACGTGCTTAAATGTGACTTAACTGATGTCTTCGGCTTAACTTTCGAGTACTAAAAAAACGAAGTAAAAAAGGAAGAACCGACAACTGTTCTTCTTTTCCAAAATAATCTTCAAATGCTAAAGCTTACCTCAAAAATGGGATTTAAAAGTATATTTTTATACTAGCTCTGGCCCGCAGTTTTACCCGCATTGTTTCGCTCCTGTTGATCTATAAAGCCCTTCCTGGATGGGCTATCTAACACCGAAAGATTTTTTCAAATCAGACCAGTAGTTCCTGAGATTAGCGTGTTCAAACAAACAAACTCTTCAGCTTTATAATATTTTAGTATAGATTTTCTTTCTTCCTTTCAAAATTCCGTGAAAACATTTTCATTTGCTTTGAAGTTTATGCGTCCGCTTTTGAAAACGAGTAGCCCAGAGAATTTTACCCCGGACACTTCAACAATTTTCATTACAAATTTCATTGAAATGTATTTAGCAGTGAAGGCATGACGGATAGATATTATATAGAATTTCTGTTTAGAATACCTATTAGTTGGAGATCTACGAATAAGAATTAGAGTAATGAAGTCATCAACAAATCTATTTTTATAGTTGTAGTTTGTGGTTGTAGGTTGTAACAGGTATTTCCACTTAATTTGAGTTTTATCAGAAGTTTTCTCAAATTATTCTTATTTATTACTTATCTTTATAGAACATATTGAATTCAATTAAATCAAAATCATCAATCTAATTAGTTTTATAATTTACTAGCTTCCGCCCACGACTTTGTACGTGCAACGGTGCATCCCCATTTTTCCCCATTCCCGCAAGAATTTCGCCAAATTTCAGCCCGATACGTCCAGTGGTTGGGGCTGTGCGTTGATAGATCACTATATCAGTCACCTTTGAGTTTTATATATATATAAAAGATGTATCTTATTTATAAATAAATAATCTTTTAAAATTAAAAAAGTGGCGATGATACCAATAATATTACGCGTACAAAGTCGTGGGCAACAGTTGGTATTAATGTAAAATTTTAAACAAAAATTGAAAATTTCACGCTCTTTTTATCCTGTTATTAATCTAAATGATTATTCCCACTGTTCAGGCATTAATTCAGCATGCTGATTCATTGTTTAAGACTTTTGATTATTGTACATCTGCATATTTTTTATTTTTTTAAGGAATACTTATTTTTTGTGTTACCTACTTGATTTTAATAATTATTACATCATATTAACCAATTCCATTAATTTTATACGATTGCCGATCGAAACTAAATCGGAAAGCGCTTGGAATGTTATTTACTTATATTTAAACCTAATATTTACGGGTATGATTCTTTAGGATCAGTAAATCGAATTATTTAGTAACAAAATTAAATAACTTTCATATAGTTATCGTCAATCGGGAATAAACAATAAAGTTTATTATAGAAACACAATTATTGAGCCTAAATATTAAATATGTAGTAATGAGAGGTTATAATTAGCAAGGGTAATAGCTTCGATAGTGCTATCGCCTAACTTCGCTTCCCGGCGTTAAGGCAAACGAAACAGTATGCGGTTTGATCAAAGAAGAAGAAAAAATATTTAAGATGTGTCGATCGTGACTTTTTGATTTGGTAACAATAGAGCACTACCTATCCGAAGAGAGCAATATGATTCAATATTTTCCTTTGACATAATAATAGGTGTAACTCTGAATCGTGTGATTTTTTTAAGCACGTTATTTCATATGTAACATGTTAAATCGTTAAAAATAAGATTCACCATGTTGGTTGAAGAAATTGCACGCTCTTCGCGAAGTTTTTGACCACTACAAAAAAAATCAATTATTATTTTCTTTTCCAAACGCTATTTTGCTAATGAACAAGACCATTCATTTAATGAAACACTTCGGTAAATCCATATTGTAGAGTGACACATAGTTCCTAATGGTTCAAAGTATTAACAAATTCATTTCCTATTATTATGTTAATATCATTTTTAAAATATAATACTTGCAATAAAATAATTCATCATTGTTAGCAGGACAAAGTAATGAATATTTAAATTGTATGTAGTTATTTACTATACAAACAACAATTTAAAAAAATAACGTCACGACTAAGGTTACACTACTTTTTAATTAATAATTGTCGAAATCCATAGAATATTATCACAGTTATATTATGTAGAAATTGACGTACTCAGTTCTCATTGTATTACATAACATTGAAGTTAGACGATGATAACAAATGCCATTACTAAAATTTTATCAAAAAATACATTGTTGCCTGAAAATTATATTGAAACATGTTCTCTACAACTAAATACGGAGCTAAATCTCCAAACTAGGTAGAAGGGAGAGTAATCAATTAATATTTTATATAAATTATGCTCATAAAGAAGAAACTTCAAAATTCAAATAAACGGAGTAGTCAAAGAAATGACTAAGGACGATAGTAATAATACCTACGTGCAGTGAAGAGAAGAATATAATCTATATATTATTGTGTATGTTTACAGTTAATTTAATTGCGATTCGTTGCGATATCTTCTGTCGTGGGCTTAACAAGTAAACAGCCGATAGCCACGTGCAAGTCTGAATAAGCTTTGGCGTGAAATATTGGGTCATTAACCAGTCTCACGCCGCAGTTTGTAAATATTTTCGTTTGACGTTTGTAGATTAGCGTTGCGCTTTTGGAGAACAACTTCTTTAGGCGCGTTGAGAGTAAAATTTCAAGGTCACGTCATGGTAATACCGTCACGTCATGGAGTAATAAAGATAAGAGGCTACCAAAATCGACGATTTTGGTGTATCTTTGAATCTTGCCAAAGATGTTTCACTTCTGACGCGTGTGCTCTATTTTTTTACGAATATGCTATCTGTTATTTATCTAACAGGTTTAGAAAAAGATTAATAATTTTTTAGTCTGATAAAGTTAATGAGTCCTTGACAATCGATCACTATCAAGCGAATCTCGCTCAAATTAGATGAAGACTTCGGACACTGATTTTAATGGTAATGGATTTCCATAATATTCTAAATTATATTGCTCTCGGCATGGACGTATAAAAAAAGACGGACGGTATATCGCCTAAACATTGAGTGAAGCCTAGTAATGGCGGCGAAACATCCATGTGTGTGTGCCATGTTGCCATGGCAACAGCTGTCCTGTTGACAATGGCGGCTGTATTTTTTTCTATAAATTTTGCCGTAATAATTTTGGCATTAAAACATAAAAAAAATAACTTGCTTCCCTGTGGAATGTAATCCCTCGTGTTTTGTTATTTAAAATTGTACTGTTGCGACACCATTTAACCACGCAAGACGGCATTTTAAATATTTTTTGTGAAACAGTGACGCAGTTAATCAGTCGGTAGTTCACGACGTAATGGCGGCCGACTAGCTTACTATGGTGAGAGTGTGTGCGTGTTTATTGTCTTTACACGATCGCTAGCTTACTATGGTGGCTTCACGTTGTTTGTTCGTAATACGGCGTCCGTCTTTTTTTATACGTCCATGGCTCTCGGTATTTGACAACATTTTTTATACCTATCAAGAAATAATATATTGCCACAGATTATATTTTCTGAAGAATTTGAAAACAAGGTGTAGATTTAAACCGTCTTAACACATTACAATATTTTCATAATATTTTATTACGTTTTGCGATATTGCATTTGTATTATGCATTTTATATCTGTGACGTGTTACAGTGCCAAAGTATTTCTTCATGAAATTCACGACGCGGACGTCATTTCTAGATAGTAAATATAGGAATTCTTTTACTATCACAGACGTATTTATCGATCTATGTTTCCAAAGGGGTAAATAATTAATACATAATATAGCATTCTAGGTAGAAATAGTCCTGAAAACATTCCGATCTAATAGGAACTACAGCAAGGATCTCACCATTCTGTGTCTGTTGAAATATGGATACCACATGTTAAGATGATAACATAATTTCTTCGCAAACGTAGCGTACAAATGTTTATTTCTCTATATCTAGCTAGAAACTATATAAACATTAAACACCCAATGAAAGAGCTTCGAATTGCAGATTTTTGTTACCTATCAAATAAAATTTCAGTAGCATTTTAACCGCTTGCAAGTTATTACCACAAAGACTTATAAGCAATGTTCTCATGAAGTAAAATGAAAGGATTGTACACGTGTCGTTTACGAGTTTTGGATGCTCGCCAACAATGTCGCCCGTGCAAAAACGTCACTTTCTTTGTTTACACCGAGTTTTGTTTGGGTCCAATTTCTGATTATTTGATTGGACTTATCCGGATCAGTTTAAGAGCAAATTTTACAAAATATTACTTAAAGAAAATAGGAAAATAATATTGTAATACTGTGCTATAACTAACTAACTAATGTAATTATAAGGCATTGTAATAAAAACATAAAACAGTGTATTTGAATACTATAATATTATAAAGTATAAATTAATTAATTGAACTAGGCAGGTAACTGTTATTTATGTAGGTTTAGCGCCTAGGCTGATGTTCACAAACAATACATTTTCATTCGTGAAGTTTATCAAATTACCAATAAACGTTATAATTTTCAGAACAACGTAGACTATAACTCACGTAATGTAAACAGAGCAAATAGACGAAACAATACTGTTTATGAAATATAAGCCGCCATTATACCACCATTCATAGTGGTGGCCAGAATCAGAGGAAAGCCTTTTTGTATCAACCGATACCTAACGGAAGATTTGTACTTATATGAAGAAAATTGTTATTAGAATATAATTTCACTGTTTCACGAATTCCTTTCTTCCTTTAAAATACCTAAGTATAGTTGTTGTGTCTGAAAATAATATAATGAGGTAAACTTATGTAGTTACTAACTAACATAAAGATTTATTTTAGATAATAATATTATATTAAATGTAACATGCATATCATCTAATTTTAATAAAGATTCATTACTATCACACATTACTGGTATTGAAAACGAAAAATAAAAATAATTTTGTTTTGAAGATGAAACCTCTATGCTAAAATTGTCAATTGAATCCTGGCTGTATACAAAAAAAGTATACATAAAAAAAAACTAAAGAAGAAGAAATTAACAAGTTCGAAATTCAAATCGTTGGCGGGGTAAATTTTAATGAAGTAGTTAGTGATAAAATATTGTTATTTTTATAGTTTTTTACAAAGATGCAGCAGTGAATATGTGAGTGTAATATTATTTTATTTTTTTCAGGTAACAATTAGTTAAGTACTATAAAAACAACAACATGTTTACATATTTTGTATGCCAATTACGAATATTTTAATAACAGAACCAACTGCCAGAATTACAAATTTTTATGCTGTATCTGTAGGTACTATTTTAAGGTTCATATCATCTATACTATCTATACTTCTATACTAATATTATAAAGAGGAAAGGTTTGTATGTATGTATGTAAGTAATAAGTATGTATGTTTTTCACGCATAAACTACTGGACCGATTTTGATGAAATTTGGCACAGACAATTCTTAGATCCTGAGCCTATATGTTCTTTAGGCTACCTTTTATTGCGAAATGTGTACCACGGGCGAAGCCGGGGCGGACCGCTAGTAGTTTATATGTTAATATTATAGTCTTAGATGATATTCTATTTAACTCTTTATGCCACAAGAATCGTCAACTATGGCAAATTTTTAGCATTTAATATTATTTTATTCAACAATAGTATTTTTTATGTATTTGTTCTATTTCTAAGACTGACTTGATATAAAATATATTGTACCCACTAATCGTTTGTTTTTCACATGAAAACCGTACCTATTTTGCTGTGAAAAACATATACAATCTGTTATTTACTTACAATCTTCGTTACAATGCTCTGTAATAAGCATTGCTATTGGGCTGAGTCATCGCCCTTAATATTATTTACGATCAAAACAAACAATGCTTTACAATACATTATGATACGGCCATTAACATAACAAGGATTGAAAACTATCTTCGATCATATTTTTAGGGCGCTTCTAAAAAGAGATGCAAGGTGAATAGAAAGATTTACCTACATAATATGTATTATTATATAAATCTTTCTATTCTATAATATCATTAATTATTATAAGCACACGCTTATGACAAAATACGACTAAGTATACACAGTTTGTATGTTTTATCTTATAAATGATGTGGATAAACGTAGGTATGTGGCTCGTATATAATAATTGCTAAATGGTTTCGTTAATTATTTTTGATTTTCATCAGTTAATTTTTATATGGTGTCTAAAATAGATCAGATAAATTATTGTTCACAACTTTGTAATAGTTAATAATAGGTAGGTAGATATATTTAAAGGTTTAAAGATTAAAAATTATAAAAAAAACACATTGAAAATCTAATAAGTACGACAACGTCGGTTATGATTTCTTTCTATCTTCTTCTTATATATAAAAATGAATCGCAAAATGTGTTGGTAAGCGCATAACTCGAGAACGGCTGAACCGATTTCGATAATTCTTTTTTTATTATATTCCTTGAAGTACGAGGATGGTTCTTATGTAGAGAAAACGTAAACATGTACCACGGGCGAAGCCGGGGCGGACCGCTAGTTTCTAATAAATTATGACTCTACGTAATTATGACAATATTACAATGTAGAACGCAAATAAACTATTTTAAAGGTAAGTTTACTCCAATGCCCTTTGGTCAATACAATGGACTTATATAAGTGCTAAATGAATGTTACATGCGCTAATCATGTAATGTAGTATTGTGTTCTAATCTATACAATTTTACTGACAATTGTTTTCTTTTTAATTATAAATCGTGTATTTAAATGAGTGGAATTTTACGCTATACTGTTAGTTAGGATGATTTGTAACTTAAATTTTAAAATAGGTACCTAATAATTATTTGAATTCATCCCAAATTGCCATATACAGCCTTGTCTATAGCCTTTAATTACTAGGTAAAAAATTCATTTCTAATCATTTTAAGAAAGGAAATCTTTTTATAGCGGTAAATCTTTTTTTTAAGTTAAATCGTAACAAACTTTTCCACACTTCCATACATACTAGATAGTAATAAGGTTGAAAAGTTTGTTTCTTTGTTTGAGTGCGCCATTTTCAGGAACTGAAAAACCGATTTCAAAAATTATGCATAAATACTAGTATTATATTATATTATCTTTGGTACAACTGTACTTACAAGCATTTGACAATTAGTACTTGTAAGCACTATACAGTAGTGTGAAGTCCCGTGTCCCCTGTATGTCGGGTCAGGGGCAGATGTTTTATACATATTATATCTGTTTCACTGATCCATTTTCTTTAGGGACAAGTAGGTGATCAGCCTTGTGTGTCCTGCCAGACCGAGACAATTTTTTTTCTTAGTCTCCACTGGGAATCCAACCCAGGACCCCTCGGTTCTACGCACATGAGTCAACCACTGTACCAAGGAGGCGGTCGGTACTATCCAGCAATACACTAGCAAATATTATTGACTACCATATTATAATTTCAAACAGATGTCAGAACAAAGCACAGAGGGGTTCAACCTGGATGGTATTCTGAGTGAACTGGGCAGCTTCGGCAAGTACCAGCTGTTGCTGCTCATGCTGCTCGCCTTCAGGGACTCCTTCCTCATGATGTGCAACTTTAACTATGTATTCACGGCCGCTGATGTGCCCTTTCGGTGAGTTTTTGTTTCTTTTTATCATTATAATTGATTGAACTTGATTTAATTGAATTCTTGATGTAGTAAAATATGATGGATATGATAGAACACAATACAATTAGTTTTAAAGAGGGAATACGACTTCAATTAAAATTAAGTTTGGGATTGGTATACTGACAAAAAATAAACAATATTAGCCCAAATATTATAAATAAAGGCAAAGGTGAGTGACTGACTAACTGATCTTTTAAATTTTAATGCACGGCGCCATACACTACATTACTAGACCGATCGGGCTGAAATTCGGCATGCAGATAGCTTCTGTGATAAAGACATCTGCCAATAAAGGATTTTGATAAATTCTACGCCGTTTTGACCACACAGCTGATGACAGTGACGAATTAAATTATCCTCAAATGACTTGAAATCTTATGATAACAAATGACTCATAAGTTTTCGCTTACAGCACAGGATGAACAAATCTTTTGTTTAATGCTAATATTAGAAATGCGTGAGTCAATTTGAAACGTTTCAGTGACCAGGCTGAAGGGATTTAAACGTTGATTTAAATAATGTGTTTGAGTAAATTTTCCTCTCTCCTTACAAGATAAATATGCGCGCGTAGGTAGGGAGACCGGGTTTGGTTGTCTCACGGGTTGGTTGTCACAGCGGTCTTAACACAAAACTGAACTATCGAATAAGTCTGTTGAACAGCGTGGCAAGAGCGATACAGTGAAAACGCTGTCCCAACTTCGCGTCAGACCGCTCCGATCTGCCGTGAGGGCCTCACACGTGTTTATTGTTTTCGCACAGCAAAAGTAAATTTTTGTGCTGCTGTGTCGAACCTCGTAATTATACGTTCTTGTTTTACAGTAATAATCTTTCAGTGCATTTGATGATGATGAAATGTGTTTTATAATATCGTAGTATAGTTTTTTAGATATTCATTGATCGGAATTTATTTTCAATTTTATTTTCCTAAAACGTGTTATGGGGCTCGTTGTCACAAATTTTCGGGGGCTGGTTGTCACATATCAACCAGCCCCCTGTATGCGAGATGACTTTATTTGCGTTTTGAGGTTGTTTGTTTTAGCCGTAAATTTTCAATCAACACCGGAAAATCACCCTATCAAACCTGCTGGAAGTCCATCTGTCCTTGATGACTCTATATTGACTCACGATTATTATTGTTTGCTAAAATTGTGATTGATTAATATTCAGACTGAAATAAAGACCGTAGACACGGTTTCATTTGGTTAAGAGTTCTTAATTAAAAACAATTCCGTAAAATTATAAGACCAAAGTGTGACTTTCTATTTATAAATCGCCTGTTATTTAGTATGTGACTACCTACCCTAGGCATTGTGACAACCATCCCTGACCCGGGGTTATAAGTCACATTTTTCTTAAGAGTGAAAATACAAAATATTTCTACAACTGATAATATAACACAAAAATACGTTTATTTCTTTTGTAACAGAATAATTACACTATCTTTTGGTATACAAATATCATTCCTAAACAACGTATTTTGGAAGTTACATAAAAAAAATTAAAAATGTGACTTTCATCCCCGCTCTCCCTAATCGACGACCTGAAAATCTTTTGTAAAAAGATAAAATAAAACATAGAC
The DNA here is from genome assembly GCA_907164685.1 of Colias eurytheme. Lineage (NCBI taxonomy): Eukaryota > Metazoa > Arthropoda > Insecta > Lepidoptera > Pieridae > Colias > Colias eurytheme. The sequence goes on along the minus strand of CAJQZN010042413.1, from coordinate 49,134 downwards.
TTTTTATGAATTATCAAATAAAGTATGCATCTTTATTTGTTTTTGGTATAACAACAATATTTTATAAGTAAAGTATAACTTCACAATAAGTGAAAAAACATTAAAGGAAAATTCTTAATCCATTAAATGGAACATCTAAGTAATTTTACGATTATTTTTCTCCATTACAATCTTCAGGTTTAACGTGCGTTAAATTGTAAACTATCTGAATTATGTCATATTGTTTCAAAATGTATGTACAATGCAATTATTATTGAATTATTATCGTAACACGTGTTATAGGTACTTTCGTTAATTGTTAATTATTGAAGAATTGTATGTTTAAGTGTTTTTTCGTTTTAATATCTTTGAACGAGATCAGGATCGAGATGTGATAATGCTGTGTTTATAAAGAGGGTAGAAAATTCATAAGCATTGAACATTGCAACTTCAATGTCTCTTTTCATTTTTTTAATTCAAACGCTGTTGAAAATGGCGTTAATAATATTTTTATCCAAACTTTAAATATCAAGATTCAAGACTTTTTTATAAATTTTAATGAAATACAGTACGAAGGATAGGTACTATTGCTTAAATGTATAGAAAAGTATAACTTTTACGAAACTTTATGCAAAATATCTATAGAAATACATAACACACATCTAACTAAACTTTTTGATCAATCTAAACGAAAGCACGAATCCTCGAAGGACCACTAGTAAAGATGCAAACTTATCGCTTGTGCTGTCAAGTGCGGGTCACTCGCCGGGCTATCTTTGTTTATTTCTCTTTACGATTATGTCGTACTCGTGTTAATTGCATAAATTATGTACTAGCTGTTACCCGCAGCTTCGCCCTAGTGGTCAAAATACTTTCATCCCCTATTTTATCCCCCTCCTTCTTTTTAGCGTGATGCCTACATCATACAGGTTACCTGCATGAAAATTTCAGCCCGATCGCGACAGAAGATTGGGCTATGCGTTGATAGTCCAGTTAGTCCATCAGTGTGTTTTATGTACCTATAACTGTCCCGCGCGGTTTCACTTGCTGACGAAACCGCGATGAAATCTAGTAAAAATTACTATAGCTGCTCATGTGCTATACTGATGTATTTAATAATCTATGTAAGTATCAGTAAATTTTCATCCAAAGTTCCGTAGATACTTTTTGAGCAAATTCGTTACAAACATACAAATCTTTCCTCTTTATAATAATAGTGTTACAGATCGAAACATGTGACGTTTACATTCCAGGAGAAAACAGTTAATATGCGTTAACAAAAATATTTGATTTTCGCAGAATGTATGAGTTGATTCATGATTCTTTATAAAAACATTAATGGTTTTATCAAGCGTGGTTTATTGGCGATTTATTCAAAACATTCAATATTATTATAATAATATGTTATGCTGATTTTAACACAGTTTAAACAGAAAAAATATATTCGAAGGCACTTGACTATTAGATGTAAAGGTGACTTGGTTAAAAAAGCATCAATTTATTACTAAACAAATACATGAAACATGTTGGTGAAAGAAAACTATAAACAGTTCGCCCCGGCATCATTCATGTTATTAATTAAAATTATAATAGCATTTACTCACCTTTTTAGTTTACTTCGTTGATAATTTTCAAAATTTAGCTGCTTTATGTGTTAAAATCAACAAACACTGCTTTATTACTCCGCCATTGTTTAAGCGTGGTATAATTTTGCTTCATACCCTCCTCTAAATCAAAATAATTGACCTAACTACCCTCACTTTGAATTACTTTTATTTTGTAATCTCATGTTTAATTGGCATTCAATTTCCCAAGAGGTTCTGCAAGGAATCAAAAAATTCGTTTTATTCAAAACGCTTGATGAAGATCGCTCACCCATTATCACTTTAGCTAACTCGTAATTTTATAAAATAAACATTTAAGATAGTAAATTATCAACACAATTATCAACAACAAGCATTTTATTCCAGCTGCATCCAACCCTCGCTCGACAATACAACAGTATCGTGGATAGACTTTCCCACGCGAGATGGCGCCACATGTTACCATGGCAACGGGAGCGCCGGCGACACCTCGCGGGTGTTCTGTGAAAACATCGTGTACGAGAACTATAATAGTGTTGTTGCTGAGGTTTGTACATTTTATAGTACTAAGAGTTGTGAATAATTGTGGATTATTGTTAATGCCTAAATAAATTAATTTTAGATGGTATAGTAGATTTAATTTGGTAGGTAATTAATTAGTATCATTGTTCAGGGAGTGATGTGTAACTTAGATATTTCTTGAATGCAGACTTAAATAACTAAATAAAACTTACGGTGAATATTTTATGTAAATCATATTTATAAAATTGCAATATTCCTTGAGATAGTATTATATTATTATATTCTTTGCTTGCTAAATATTTTTTTATGATGATGATGAAAGAGATTGAGCCTCACAACACAGGGGATCCTAGTGTGGGGTTCAATGCAGCATATGTAACTATATTATGTAACATTTTTTGAAACGAAAAGAAATTTTTCATTTTTCATTTTCATTTTCATATCAATGAACTGGCATAAGTTACAAATGCTCTTATTTGAACTTACTGCATTTATTGTCCCAATCGGAGACCGGCTTGTTTTATTCGATGGAGTTTTCTTTGAAATGGATGACTGCTTTATTATCTATCCACTCGTAATGAAACATTTATTTTATCTCAGACAAAACCGCGAGCACCCACTTGTTAAAAATAAATATTCTCTACACCTTTCCCTTATTGCACGCGCAAAATGTTAACAAATGTGACCCTTTATTAGCATAAAGTAATGCGTACAATAATTATCATGTGATGCGGCCATTGTCAAGGTTTGCATGACAGAGCGAATTCTCACAAAGCCACGAGGTTTCAGCTTATGGTCAACGTAATTGGTTTGACACTTTTTTAGTTCAAGTACAGATAATAGTCTGATATTTTAAGCTGAAGAGTTTGTTTGTTTGAACGCGATTATGTCAGAAACCACGAGTCCGATTAGAAAAATGATTTCACTGTTAGATAGCCCATTTATCGAGGAAGGCACTCTACGAACAATAGGACAGAGGCAACGCGGGTAAAACTGCGGGGCGTAGCTAGTAGTACTAGGCTCAAGTTCAATGGCAAGTGATTTGGAAAATCGTATGGGTCTATTTTTAGAGCTATTAACAAAATAGAATGGTGTAAAATTGCGTACGTTATTAGGTGATTTTCGTGTTATTGTTGAACTCGAATGTTTTTCTCGGTTAGCTTATTTAAAAACGAAGGTTTTCAATATGTAGCAAAGCTATTTGGTTGTTTATTTTTTTTAATTTCAACGCTTAAAATGCGTAGCAAATATTCTAAATACTAATTTTCATATTTTAAACTCACATTTTAAATAGGTAATAAATTATAGTCTAACTAGCTTTCCGCCCGCGGCTTCGCCCGCGCAGTCAAAGAAAAACCCGTATAGTTCCCGTTCCCGTGGGATTTCCGGGATAAAACCTATCCTATGTCTCGGGGTAAAAAGTAGCCTATGTCCTCTCTCGGGTTATCCTTTATCGGTTCTGTAGTTAAGGTGTGATTGAGTAACAGACAGACAGAATTACTTTCGCATTTATAATATTAGTATGAATGAACAAATACCCAATATGATAGGTTCCAACTTTGTTTCGTTTGAAGGAGATAAATATTGTTATCTAATGGCCATCAATGTTACAACATATTATGCAGTTTAACATAACAGCTGTTGTTATTATTTCATGATCACGGTTTATACAAATGATATATTATATAATATATTTTAGATTAATTGATTTACGTCACACTTATAAATTAAAATTCAAAGATTATGTGTGTATGTTTTAGGAAGGACTTTCATCGTTTTTAAATATATAAATTGACCATGTCCTCTATAAAACTGGTTCAAAACTATTTCCGTAATTACTGAATATTTACAAATACATACTAATATTATTGCAAATGCCCTCTGTTAGATGATTTTCACGGCTAAACCACAACACTGATAGATATTAATAAAATTTGTAATGAAAAAAAAATGCTATTTGCTGATGTATATCTATAATACTAGTAAATGAGAATCTTTCATGCAAACTCCTTTAAATCGTAAAAACATGTTCAATTGGGCAGATTGGGCAGAACTAAAAAAATGAAAGGCTTCATCCTTAAAAAAAAGAATCGTCAAAATTGGTTCATCTATTCGAAAGTAAACAAACCAAAAAAGCTAAGGTAGTGTCAAAATGATAACCTCCTTTCTTAAAGTCGGTTGAAAAGTTTTTTAATAAAGTACCGCCATCGTAAAATGTCAATTTTTAAATATTCCCGCCATTATGTCTGCTATGACTTAGATAAGAATTACAAGCGTGATAAAAGTGATTTATGTATAGTTTATGTAAATATAACTTGATAAACAAACCGCGGGACATTATAACTTATTTTATATATTATTGATAAATTAATACACGATTATCTTACGTAATCAGATAATATAATGTTTACTATAATGTGTGGAGTTTATTGTTCATTGAATTGAAAACAATACGATTGTTTTTAATAAAAATATATTTATGGGTAGGTATTATTATAAATGTTGATTTGTGTTCGAATGTAATTTTATTTAGAAGCCATTGTCAAGATTTAATAAAACATAAGTAAGTAACTAAGTAAATAATTTATTTAAATACAGACTTTTTGTAAATTATAGTTTTGAGAACGTTAATTTGATCTTAAAATCCTACTAACAGTACAAATGCGAAAGTTATATTACTATTAATTAAAACTATAAAGATTCATCCAAATCCGTTCAGTAGGGTTATCGTGAAATAGTAACAAACATACATACATCATCACAAACTTTTGCCTTTGTATATAAGTAGGGTAGTCTAGTAGATATACTAACATACAGAATATTTTATTAACTAACATCACGAAAAAGAGCATGTGTGCCGAGCACACGTGAAACTTCTTTTGACAAGATGCAAAGATACCAAAATCGTCGCGTTACTCCACGATTTAATGGCATTGCCATGACGCGACCTTAAAATGTTACTCTCAACGCGCCTAAAGAAGTTTCACTTCAATAAAAATCGGTTTATAACATTATGAAATATTTTAAATATAATGTATTGATATAAACTTCCAGTTCGACCTGGGCTGCCAGCCGTGGAAGGCGACGCTCATTGGCACGGTGCATAATCTTGGGCTGGTGTTCTCTTTCATACTGTCCGGCTTTATCTCGGATCGGTGAGTTTGTGTTACAATTGAACTGATGATTCTATGCTTCATTGTATGCCTCTTCTCATACTAAATATTGTTATTTAAAAACTTGTTTATTAAAAACTGTTAAATTAATCTGTAAAACGCAGCGCATTGGTGCTAGGCCTCATTATGATATAAAAAAAATGTGTGCGTGTACTAGTGTACACACGTAAGAAGTGAAACTTCTTTATGACCTTATTTTTCAAAAAATAATTTACTATACTTATGCAACTTTACAGAAATACGTCGAATCACGCGTGGTAGGGATAAGAAAAAGATGGCGCGTAACGGAAAAATGTCACGAACACTAAATTTTTTCTAATCCCGATAAAGAAGTTTCACTTCAATAATGAGTATTTATTACATTTTCAAAAATTGTATTTTTATTACTCTTTTCTTTAACTAATTTATTTCTTGTCAAATTGCATCGCTACAAATTCATTACAACATGGAATACCTACCATGAATGTACATACAATTACATATTATAGAATTTACAATAATTGATACATATTTTGATGTTTAATGATATAATTTCAAATTGTTTTGTAGAATTTAATTTGTTTATAGATACGGTCGCAAAGTTATAATAGTAGCAACGCCACTAGTAGTAGGCGTGGCCGGACTACTCAAATCGTTCGCGGCTGACTACTGGACGCTACTCGCGTTAGAGTTCCTTGAAACAGCATTAGGATATGGCAACGCGTCTATGGTGCTTTGTAAGTATAGATTACAGTACATGTGACGTAATAAACAGTACAGATAGAACTATAAACAGTACACGTGATAGTACAAGCACTACTCATACACATAAACAGTACACAAAATTCACAGTACACATAACACAATATATAGTACACTCAAACTCAAACAATAATAATTTATTCAATTAGACTTCGTTTACATGCGCTTTTGAATCGTAAAAATACAGAAAAATAATAAGTTACCACCGATAGTATACACGACAGAATACACAGTACACATAGAAAAATAGATAGTACATGCGATAGAATATACAGTACACACAGAGCAATAGACAGTACACATAACATGTTACTGCAAATGTGACATATTGAATAAGGTTCACATGTGTATTAGATATGAGTGCGTTAGTGTCGTATGTGTCAGGCACCTACTGGTTTTATGGTTGGGTCTGCTATATTTATGTTAAATTTCTTCAATCTTTTTGTCGGGCTGATCGATTCACACGTTAGTGTGAATCGATGTGTAGAACGTTAGTTACAACATAAACTATAGACTGTTATAGCAGTAGTGCTAAGTTTAGCCCGGCCACAGGGATTACTGTATCGTGTCGTTGCAGCGCTGGAGGCGGTGAGCCACTCGCGGCGCGTGGTGTTCGCGTGCCTGTCGGACACGCTGGCGAGCGCGGGCGGCGCGGGCTTCGGCCTGCTCGCCTGGCGCGTGCCCTACTGGCGGCACCTCATGCGCGCCATCTACGCGCCGCTGCTCGTTGTGGTATATATTATGTACCTTATTGTGTTATAGAGAGGGTTGTATTGTGTCATTAATTATGCCTATGTGGCACTTGTGTGGGGTTATGGGAAAGGTGTTTTTGTGTGATTGTACATACTTACATAAAGTTATGAATGTTTTTTTGAAGTGAAACTTCTTTACTGCGTCATGGCAATACTGTCACGTCATGAATTAAAGCGAAGATTTTGGTATTTTTGAATTTCGCTAAAGACGTTTCATTTCTGACAAGTGTGCTTGACATACGCTCTTTTTTTACTCTAGTCTTGTATGTGTGCAGGTGGTGTACATATTCGCGGTGGACGAGGGCGTGCGGTGGCTGGTGGCCCGCGGGCGGCGCGCGGAGGCGGCTCGTGTGCTGCGCAAGGTGGCCAAGGTCAACCGCGTCACGCTC
>CAJQZN010042413.1:13791-33808 GCA_907164685.1 Colias eurytheme | reverse complement strand
TGACGTGTGGTTGCGTCATAAGTACTGTTATGATGAGATGTAAGGTGTCGTGTGGTTGTGTCATAAGCACTGTTATGTTATGTTATGTTTTATGGGGGTGACTGATACTGTGAGATGAAATGGAAGCGTTTGGTTGAGGCAGATGCAATTTTATGATTAGACGTAAAGCGTCACGTACGTAAAGGTATTTTATGTATATCTCAGCGTTCTGGTGGGCAACACTGGCGCTGTACATGGCGGGCAAGATGTGCAGCAGCTACGGCATCTACTCGATGCACGTGCTCGCGCTGGAGCTGTTCCCGACGCGCGCGCGCAACTCGCTCACCAACCTCGCCAACACGGTCGGCCGGCTCGGCTCCGTGCTCGCGCCGCAGACCCCGCTGCTGGTGAGCACACACACACACACACACACACCTCGCCAACACGGTCGGCCGGCTCGGCTCCGTGCTCGCGCCGCAGACCCCGCTGCTGGTGAGCACATGTGGCAGAAGTGAAACTTCTTTAGCATGGTTGAAAGATACGAAAATCATCGCCTTATTCCATAACGTGACGGCAATGCCATGACGCGAACTTGAAATTTTACTCTCAACGCGCACATAGAAGTTTTACTTCAAAACTATTATTAAATTTTGAAATGCATTGAACGAAAAAAAAAGTTTTTCTACACGTGAATATTGTATTTACCTGACAAATAATCACTGAAATCCAAACAAGTCACATTAACTTTTTTAAGTTATTAATTGTTACTAGCAAAATGAGTCCTCGTTGCTTGAATAAATGAATAAATTATATTATAATTGAATGTTTCCAGGAGGGCTACTTCCCCGGGCTGCCCAGTATTCTATTCTCTCTCGCAGCGCTCGGCCCCGCGGCACTCGCACTCGCTTTACCCGATACTGCTAAAGCTGCATTACCGGATAAATTGGCTGATGCTGAGAATATTGATGGGAAAGATGCTGATAAAGAAACGGTTGCCAAGGAAACCGTGAAAGAGCGGTTATGATGGAGAAGAAAATAAGGAAATAGTGCAAAACCGTGATACTGTGCAGTGTTAATAGTGAACTATGCAAAAATGTGTGACAACCGGATTGATATTAAAGTGAAATAAGTGAAAGTGAAAATCTACAAATTCTACATAGTGGTTACTTCCCTATAGAATTCTCTCTCGCGCCAGACAGCACGGGCTGTATTACCTGATAAACAAGCTAATGAGGACATTAATGGGAATATGAATAAAGAGACGGTTGCTAGAGAAATCGTGATTATAATGAAGAGATGGATATGAGTAAGTAATGAATAAAACCTGAAGTGTTCATAGTGAACTTAAAATGACTATAACAACCGGATTAACATTCAAGTGAAATAAGTGAAAAGTGAAAAACTACAATTTCTACACATGGGCTACTTTCCTAATTTGCCCATTATAGTATTCTCTTCACGCTGGCTCTGGTCGAAATTACGCAAATATTACTACCATATAAGATGCTGAGAAAGGAAAGAAGTTGATACTAAGACAATACTATGAAGGGCTAAGGCTAGGGGAAACTATGAAGGAAAGCTTATGATGGAAAGAGACTATAAAGGGCTAAGGGCTAAGGCTTAAGGCTAGGGGAAACTATGAAGCGCGCGTCGTGCCTTCAAACAAGTAGGAAATAAATGATGAAGGAAAGAAAACGAGACTTTAAATAAGAGTTTATAATGGAGGTAGTGTTCGAAATACTGGTATTAGTGTGACTTACGTGGATAGTGCAAGAAAATCGAAATAAGGAAAGAAGAAAAAACACTCTAATATTGCAGATAGTCTTAGTAATGGTAAAATGAGCAAAGAAAATTAACAGTGTGTTAAATGAACGATTTAAAGAGTTAGTCAATTGATAAATGATTGATAATGAAGTTGACTGTGATAGTAGTGGTAACTAAGGCAATAGTAGTAAACAGATTACACCGCGCATCGCTCTACCAGATAAACTTTTTTATAGAAAAGAGGTGCTTGCTTAGCAAACTATTAAAGAGAGATAATACTTTACATAGGTCAGCGCCTAGTGAATCTTTAAACAATTTATTTAAGAAGACTGTCCAATTAGCGAATAGTGGAAAAGTGATATTGGTCTATAAATTACTAATGATTTTGAAGCGTCAGTTATGGGAAGTAATTTAAGAGATTTAACACTGAGTAATTTAAAATTATTGAACTACCCGCTAAAGCAATTGAAAATAATAGGAACTATGGTATTAGTGCAAAAAGAACTGTGATAGTGAAAGCAACTGACGTCAAAGTTCTTAATCACATAATAATTAATTATTAAAGATGATCTGATTAGATTATTATTAATTAAATTATGTCACTGAATAAGATAAAAATCATGACAAACATGTTTTTTATCTTATCAAAGAACTAAGAAGAGAATAATATTTTGAGAATATTTGATAATATTGAAATAACTGTGAAATTGCTCGATGATAAATACAGATTCTTCTGTAATATTCGATTGGTGAGGAATTTGAAAACATAGTATTTATATAAAGTGATTAAAGCTGAATGTATACGAGTACCTTAATGTCTAAACATTTGGTATTATAATATTATGTGGTAAACATGGACTTGAAATATTGGTTAAAAATTTGTAAAAAAATATGGAAACTATCATATTTTTCTTCAAAATTTGGCGGTGTCCAAACTATTATATTATATTTACTGATGACAATTTTATCATTTTCATTGTTTATTGGTCTCCTTGGTGCAATGGTAGGTTTTCATTTAAAACTGAGAGATCATGGGTTCAATTCCTGCCGGAAAGATAAAGCTAAGAAAACTAAGTACTTATCTAAATAGTAAACCGATTTGTAAAACAAGTGCAAATCTTCTTCATCCTCCCATTATGGGTAAGGGCATGTTAATGTGTATAATAATAATAATATAATAAATGGCTGTATTATTATAAGTAACTAGCTGCACCCCGCGGTTTTACCCGCGTGACTCTGCTCCTGTTTGTCTTAGCGTGATGATATGTAGCATAAAGCCTTCCTCGATAAATGGAGTACCTAACACCGAAAGAATTTTTCAAATCGGACCTGTAGTTCCTGAGATTAGCACGTTCAAACAAACGAACTCTTCAGCTTTATAATATTGGTATAGGTTTAAGCTGATAGATTTATCAAAATGCATCACTACTAGTTAAGTCTACGTTTAGATATTGTAAATATTTTATATCTCTGCATTAAATTATTATGCTTTGGATCAAAGCAAAGATCCTCAAAAACAGATTCCAAAAATGATTAATTTAGTTAAAAGAAAAATCTGAACCTATTAGAAAGTCTGTATAGTGAAATTTCGTTCCTAATTAATTTAAGAATAAAATATGAGGATTATCTGTCTCAATATTTGTACTTATGTTGTACTATTTACTTGCTTATTTATAATACGAAAAGGATATTGAAGCAAGATAATAATAGAGATTGAATCTATACATATAATAAATCTGTAGAAGGGTCAATTCTGTACATTGAAAATATTGAAAAAACTAATGTTAGGTACTCGATCGATACCCAAACCCAAATACCTACTCGATCGATACCCAAACCCAAATATCTTCATTTCGATGAAACTTGGTATAATTAATAATTATACCTTATTATCCTGGACATAAAATGGGATACTTTTTATCCTGGAAAAATACGTAGAAAAAAAACTTAATTTTTCCGCGCGGACGGAGTTGCGGGCGGAAGCTAGTAATATAATACCTATGTATTATAAATTGGAAATCTTGCGTCTATTACGATCTTGCTCACGTCCTTAAATCATTAGTATTAAGTTTATTGATAAGACTAATTAATTGTACAGAATAAATATCAATTCGTATGTTTGTATTACTTTTGTAATATTTTCAAAGCAAATAAATCGATCTCATAATGTATCTTGGCGGTTTCATTTAATATTCCAACTCTTTAAGTAACCTTTACCTTTAAGAACTATTTAAGTAACCTTTAGATATCAGAAATAACCTATAATTATTTCTAAATTAATGAATGTTTCAATTTGATTTACGGTTCTAAAAGAATAAGTATTTTATTTGTGGGATACAAAAATGAAACAAAAGATTTAAGAAAATATTTTATTACAGTTTTACATTTGTATTGAAATTTTTATTTACAATAGATACAATATCTGCACAATATCTTAAATTATGGCCGTTACACAGCTTTTGTTTTTATTTAAAACTCGGTTACATTTACAACCATTGAGTTACTATGTACTACGTTCTAGAGAGGGCATCACTACACATCGTCGCACATTATTGGCGGAAATCACCCTTAACCTCCAAAAAAGGACGTTCTCAATCATCTTCAAGTTTATTAAATAACTGCCTTAAACTATATGATTATTATATTATATATTTACACTCCTCATAGAGGATACACAAAGAGAGCTTCACTTGCGTCCAATAGCCTCCGCCTCCGCTAATGTGTCCGGCATCTTAGTGCCCACTGTCTCGGGCTGAGTGAGTACTAGCACTCCAGAGAGGATCGCCATTCCTCCGAACATCATGGAGGGAATACCGTGCCAGTAGTCCATCTATAAGATAATATATGGTTTAGTAGTTTTGAAACAACAGTATGAACAATGTTCTGTTCTGTAATGTTTTGTTCCGACTAGATGAACATGTTCTGTGAGGATTTCGTTCATAATATATTACATTGAATTATGATTGCTAAATAGCATCTTTATTGGTCATTGGACATTTCGGTGATGCATAATATTCTTCTTTACCAATTTTTGTAAAAAAAATGTAATTAGTACCAACTTTACAATCTTTTTCGGTATATTAATATTAATAATTAATATCGAGCATATTATCTTTCTGCAGATTATCTGGTAAGGGATGTAAATATATATAGCATCACAATTGATTCATATAGTTTAGAAATAAAAGTAAATAATATGAACCAAGATTTTTTTTCAATAAAATTACATAAACCTATTAGCACACAACATCACGTAATTATACTAACATTACTTAACAAGAATCAGTTTAATGATATGAAATACTACAAGGAAACATAATACTCACAAGTACTGGTGTAAGAGGAGCCGTAATAGACCCGATCCTTCCGATCATAGAGGAGAAAGCGAGTAAAGTATGACGGAACTGCGTCGGGTACAGTTCAGAAGTATACAGGTATAGAGACGTGAACACAAGGGAGATACCGAACTTGCCGGCCAGGTACACGATCAGACGGAGCACGTTTAAGTCTGAAAATTAGTAAAAATGATACACTTCTTTTCTCAGCTTGACTTCTTTTAGAAGCGAGTTTAAATCGTTATAATTTAGACAGAAAGAATTTGGTCACTAGTTTGTACTAGTTATGTAACCAATTGTTTATAAAAATTTAGGAGGAAACAAAATAAATCTAATCTCTCAACATCGTAGGTTACCTGATTGGGAAAAGTATTTGAAGATATATTTAAAAATCAATAAACAGCTATAGGTATCTATTAAGAACATGAAAATATGGTTGCGCAGATAAATATTTATCAATATCACAGTTATAGTGAGCGGTACTAATCGATTAGGTACCAATTATGTGATTATATATTAAAAAATTGTATATAAAAAACTTTCTCAAGGGTTTCTAATCAAATAACGATGTTATCGATTAGATTTTGATAAAAAATTGGCAATGCCGTGGTATTGCTATGGAATTAATTATGGAAACTTCTTTATCGGGGTTGGAAAAAATTTAGTGTAACATTTTTTCGTTACGCGTGACATTTTTCCGTTACGCGCCATCTTTTTCTTATCTCTACCACGCGTGATTCGACGTGTAAAGTTGCTTAAAGTAAATTATTTTTTGAAAAATAAGGTCATAAAGAAGTTTCACTTCTTACGTGTGTACACTAGTACACGCTCACATTTTTTTGAATGTTAATGATTTCTAAATATGAATACGATAATGATTGTAAATAATTTAGATATGCAAAACGACCTTGGGGTCATATCTAAGGAAAACGAATTAAACGTAGGTACCAAGTCACGTGTATGCAGCATTATCTTATCCATATTATCATAATAACAATATAAATTAATCATAAAAATGATTATATCCGGTATTGATCCTGTACAATCTTCAATGTTTAATTGTAATTTGAAAATATTATTATTGTCAAAAAGCGTAATTATGTCAAACAAAATACTACAATTCTCAGCAAAGGGTGACAAAGTAAATGAAAATACTGTGAAAAACTTACCACTAGGAATGAATACGAAGGCAATATTGCAAATTGCACTAAAGAAGAATCCACCCGAGAGCGTAGGTTTCCTTCCAATTCTGTCTAAGATGAAGACGGCGGTGTAAAAACCAGGGATTTCGATGGCACAAGTCAAGATGTAGTTAAGGTACATGGTATCAGAGAGGCTGGTAGAGTTGATGGAGAGACCATAATAAACGAAAGTCGTGGTAATCCACCAGATGGGCGTGGTGCACACTCGTCGCAGTAAAATGCGAGACTTGAAAATGGTGCTTATGAGACCTTGTTCATTTGTCTGAAATTGAAATAATCATTTTTAAAACAGTAAAAACCGTAATCATCAAGAAAAAAATTCGCGTGAGAGGTCATAAATAGTTTTTCATAGGATTTTTTATGAAACTTACCTTCTTAGATTCCTCGGTAACTGGAGGCGGTGTTAACAATCCTGCCATTGATTTCTCACTTATCTGTTTCTTATTTACTCTTGCAATTTTCTCCAAAATTTGTCTAGCTTCTGTAAACTTCTGTTTCGATAGTAGCCATCTGATGCTCTCGGACAATATCCAGTAGTACGAAATTATTAAAAAGCAGGGGATATGAAGTGTCATGATCATGTATCTCCAGGGTTGGATGACCCAAGCGATTCCTCCCAAAATTACTTGACCTAATGCAAACATGGAAGTGGATGTGGCACTAGCAAGCACTCTGTATTTTGGTCCCACGAGCTCAGCAGCTGAAAATCAATAATTTCTTAGTCAAATCAATAGGGTCTTCATACGTACCATACAAAATATTGGAAACAATTAATAAAAACTCACCAAAAACATATGCAGAACTAAAGGTTCCCGCACCCATTGTAGTCTGTAAGATTTGCATAGCTAAATACATGTTGTAGTTAACAGAGAAGGCTCTGATGAGACCAATGAGAGCCAGGTTGAAGACGCTGATCACCAACGCGACCCTTCGACCGAATCTATCTGAGATGTAGCCAGTTATGGGCAGAACTAGAAGCGTTCCCACACTGTTGAGTGTTCCGGCGAGTACTCTCAGCCATTCTTGGCATCCAAGATCAAACTGAAATAAGCCAGAAGAATTTTATAGTAACTTACACGGATAGGTTTAATAAATAACAATAAAGCAGAAGTAAGGAAAGAAAATCAGTTCCTATAAGTATAGTTTAAGTTTTAATAAATGAAGTCATAATTTACGAAAAAGATATATGTACTAACAAACTAACTTTTAAAAGCTATGAATACACTTACATCATAAACAACAGAGTTATCTCTAGCATACACAAAATCATTGCAGTCCACAGTCACTGACTGATCAAAGAGCGTCGCAGGGCAGTAATTCAAGCTACCATTGGCGATGTTATTACGTGGTCTGAACCGAGAGCAGCTGGCTAAGCCCGTACTAGTTTCTGGGATAGCATTCGTGATCCAATCGGGTTCAAATGTGTTAACGAGCTTGGTGTCTTCTCCACATTCGTCCACGCGACATCTATTAAAAGAGCATTAGTAGAAACTAATCTTAGATTCTATGTAGGATATAAATTGAAATAAACAATGCTTGAAAGACAGTTTTGATATAATTGATCAGAAATTAATTTTGACTATATATTAAGAATAATTAAAAGTTACACGCACTACAAGAACTTTAACATTTAATTAACTGACTATGCAGAAGGAAACATTAAAAATGGGTACAAATTCAATACCTGTGAGGAATAGCAGCTGCTGAGAAGATATATTCACTCATGAACGCAGACATGATGATAGGAATTGCGACAAGAAGCATGTACCGTAATTGGAACGGTCCAAACTGCCCCAATTCGTTAACCAACACATCATCAAGATCGACTCTCTCTGGTATACTCCCATCATTAAATTCACTTTCCTTGGATTCCGGAGAAGCTCCCATTTTTTCTAGTGACTTGAAACACCTCTCCCCACTATGTGTTATGAGCAAGTAATTCGTTCGCGTAATTAATAAATTATTATCATCTTATTATCATTGTTAAAATAAGGCTTAGAATTATTATCAAGTATCGTAGGGCTGATATTGAGTGCAATAAAAATATTTTTCCATGTTATTTTGTAAATAAAATTGAGAATTTCAAACGTTGATTGTAGAATATCCGCATATTGTATTTAGAGGAAAAAAAATGAACGTTGAAGATAAAAATAAATTACTGTTTGAAGTATTATGTCATGAATTAAAACTGAAGAACATAAGAACATGGACTTAAGGATTCATTCATTAATTAACTTTAGAGTAGGTATTCCATTAAAGTGGTACGTAACAAAGTAAAGTCAAATATCAATCTCAAGTTATTGTTTAATTACGTTTTTATATTATTTTGTTCAGCCCTATATTTTAATTAATTATGATTAAGAGTCACAGAGTAATATTATAATTTAATCTTTAAGGTTCTTTAAATCCATAAGGTTAAGTTATTATTACCATTAAAAATTCATTATAAGTTTGTTTGTTTACTATACGGAGGCTGAATTTATGTTTTGCGTGTTATAGTTATGGAGGAATCATAATATTATATAATTTTGAGGGATTTCTTCCGCATATTTCATCTTTTATAATTAGGTACACTGAAGCCTGAAGGATATTGTTTTATGATTCTCATTTCTCAAGGTTCGTTTAAAAATATAATAAAAATAAACAACATATAAAGAACAGAACCCACACTCCACAGGCCACATAAAATAAAATAATTATGCCACATAAATGCTAATGCTGCTCTGCGTCATTGTCCACGTTTTGTGAAAGATAACGTTTATCTATTATGTATATTATTATGTATTATTTGTTATTGATTAACTTTTAATCTTTAAATAAGAATTAATTAGATTATGGATAGTAATCTTATCGATTAAAATAATTTTAATTGCTTTTGCTTTAGCTTTGTACTGCCCATTTCGATTTATCAGATTCTATAGATTTTGTAATCGTTTCTCGGAGGATTGGGTTGATGTTAAGATGATTGATCAAAAAATTCCTTTTTTACATAATAAATAAAAAAATTGCAGGAATATATATTTCATTAAAATTTATTCTTTTCTTTCTTAGTCATATGGAATCGACCTATAAGATATTTTCACTTGTTAAAATATAATAAATTGAGATCTCAAACATGATAAATATCCTTAATAACATTAATTATAGAGAGAAGTTTTATCTACGTAATGAAATCAGCTAGAAGCATCTACAGGCTTCCCAAGAGCCTCCGCTTCTTCTAACGTATCAGGTAACTTGGTGCCGAGAGTCTCCGGCTGCGTGAGGACCAAGATGCCAGAGAGGAGGCCCATTGCCGCGAACATGGTTGATGGAATGCCGTACCAATAGTCAGCCTGGGAGAAGAACAAGAGATATAAGCCTAACTATAGTATAAAAATAAAAAAATAACTATACGCATACGAGTTGATTGTCCAGACTTCGTTGGTTTAAATCCAATGTGAAATATAACATTTATTTCTCGGAAATAATGTAGTAGGTAGGTGAAAGAATTTAAAAAATCAGTCGAGTAGTTTGTAGTTTTACTTTTTTTTAATATTAATGTAGATATTTAGGTTTAAGGCCTTCCTGATATTTCTAATTTCAAAATTCCACTCATTCAGCTCAGAGGTTTGATTATTATTAGTACAGGTGAACAAAAAAAGTCTCAGTCTGCAAAGTATTCACTTGCTAGGAAAAATCACATAGAGAAACAAATACAAATAAACTTACAAGCACAGGAGTCAACGGGGCAGTAATAGAACCAATCCTGCCAATCATAGAGGAGAAGCCCAGCAAACTGTGGCGAAACTCAGTCGGGTACAGCTCGGAGGTGAACAGGTACAGGGAGGTAAACACCGCAGAGATGAAGAACTTGCCAGCAAGGAACACGATCAGGCGGACCACGGTGAGATCTGGAAGTTGGAATAAACGATTGGCAAGGAAGGATATAAAGATTTTCATATTTAGTTTTATAATATTCAAATGTATAATGAGAATATTTTAAAGAATAGATAATTCGATTCAATTCTCAGGATATTAAGATTTTCGCAAATATTTCAAACCATACGAAAGGTATCCCACTCTGCAGGGGTAAACGTTTTACAAAGTACCAAATTAACTTAATTACTTTAATAACTACTGTAATTAAAAAAAAAATCTCAAGACGTAGCAAGAGTATGGTCTTTAGAAAATTGAACTAGTATTTGTAAGCGAAAAGCATTGATGGCACTTTCGCACAAACTTGTCAAATATTAAAGAAAACTGTTAAGTAATCACAATAATCCTGCGCACGACAATTTCGATTACACGCAGTGATTATGTGCTCGATTTTATCATTAGGAGTAATAAAATATAATTTAAAAATATGAAACACAACCTTGAAATTTCATCCTTATCGTTAAGCATTGCATGTATAAATTGAGATCAAAAATGTAGTTCTTTTTAGTAAATGCACAATTTTTGTAACATCATTTAGCTTAAACTTTTTATAAACATAAATTACCTGTCGGAATGAAAACGAAGGCAAGATTACATAAAGCGCAGAATATGAATCCAACGCTCAGAGTTGGTTTTCTTCCAGCCTTGTTCAAGATAAATGCAGCGGTATAGTATCCAGGTATTTCGATAGCCGCAGTTAGGATAAAGTTGAGATGCATCGTATCAGAAAGACTTGTAGAGTTGATGGATAGCCCATAGTACACGAAGGTGGTTGTGATCCACCAAATGGGAGTAGTACACACACGCCTTAGGAGCACTGGGGATCGGAATATCGTCTTTATTAGGCTGCGTTTCTCTGCCTGAAAAATACAGATATTGTTAAATGAGATATTTTTAGATGCGCTTTAGTAAGAAAGGATAAGCTCAAAATAAATATAGCTTTATCTTCGTTTATTAAAAGATATGTCTCTATCTTTATATATCTTCTTTTATTTAGAAATATAGATAAGTATATCTATAAATAAATGAAGACATTTATTTATTTATAGATATAAAATAAAGATAATATAGGTATTTTAATTTTTATTGGATATTTACTTAGAAAGCCTGATATCACGGTTTCATTTATTTTAGTCTGGTTTATCAACCTCCAAATACTCACACACTATAACAAAACTAACCTTTGGTTCTTCCCTTTGTGGATTCATCAGAGCCAGCATGGACTTTTCACTGACTTGTTTCTTATTCACCCTCGCCACATTTTCCAGGTTCTGTTTAGCTTCTTCAAATCTGTTTTGAGATAGGAGCCACCTCACGCTCTCTGAGAGGATCCAGTAGTAAGAGATGAGGAGGAACACAGGTACGTGTAAGGCTATGATCATTTGTCTCCACGGCTGGACGGCCCAGGCCACTCCACCGAGGATCACTTGGCCGACTGCAAACATTGAGGAGCAGGTTGCACTGGCCACCACACGCCATTTCGGTCCAACAAGTTCTGCAGCTGAAAAATAAAATTATACTTTTTAAGTCGTCGATATTTCTATCATGAAAAGTGAAACTAATGAATACATGAATCGCAGTTTAGAAATACCTCTTGATGTGTTTTAACATCATACGATGACTACAAAAAAAGTCGTTTACCGCTGTCTGTCTGTGTATATATTTATGCTTAGATTTTAACAGATAGAGTGATTCAAGATAAAGTTTTTAGTATATAATTTGTAAGTTTTAGGCAACGCGGTCAAAGTGATGGACGAAATATAGATATAAAAGGCACTTACCGAAAATATAAGCTGAGCTGAATATACCAGCTCCCAAAGTGGTTTGAAGGATCTGCAGCACCAAATACATAACGTAGTTAACAGAGAAGGCTCTGATGAGACCGATTAGAGCGGTGTTGAAGAGGCTGATGGCCAGAGCCACGCGGCGACCGAAGCGATCTGAGATGTAGCCAGTTATGGGTAATACTAGCAATGTGCCGACACTGTTGAGTGTGCCCGCTAGAGCTCGCAGCCATTCTTGACAACCGAGGTTAAACTAGAAAATTAAAAATCAGTGTAGTGTGAGTCGAACTTGCGACGATGAATAAGCACCCTTATTGTTATTGTTTTGATCGCAATATTTGGTACCATTTTACCCTTTTCAATTTTTTACCCTTTGAACCCTTCTATTGTATATATGTAACCTACTTATTGTATAATATTTTGAAGGAGAAAGAATATGATTTGATTGATAATTGATATAATATGT
Organism: Colias eurytheme; assembly: GCA_907164685.1. Classification (NCBI taxonomy): domain Eukaryota; kingdom Metazoa; phylum Arthropoda; class Insecta; order Lepidoptera; family Pieridae; genus Colias; species Colias eurytheme. Next base: position 21,363 of record CAJQZN010042413.1, on the reverse strand, counting down.
ATAAATAATTGTATGTACTATTAAAGAGCATATCGAATCCGATTGTTTTACTTATATCTCCTAACGTCCACCGTAGATATAACTAAGAGGAGTAGAACAATTATGTTCTACTCCTCTATCTATAAATAATTTATTAAAATTATCTATACATTTTGATACATATTTTTTTTGGCTGTTTCTATGTCTTTGAAATATAAAAACAAAACAAAGAATTATAGATAAGAAAATAAACCAAAACTTATAAGTTTTTGATCATTAAATATACCTACACAGTTAAAACTACCGAAATATTGCAAAAGAAGAATAGATAGATAGATAGAAGAAGAATAGATACTCACATCATAAACAACTGAATTATCTCTCGCATATACAAATTCTTCACAATCAAGCGTTTGTGATTGGTTGAACAGGTTTGCAGGGCAATAGTTCAGACTACCCGAGCCCATATTACTCGAAGCATACCGTTCGCAGCTGCTCCCATCGGGAATGGCATTGGATAACCAGCTCGGTTCAAAGAGATCGCTTTTGGATGTTTCTCCACATTCCGGTATACGGCATCTATAAGCAGTTTTTGTTTAACATAGATAAGATTCTATTGTTATTTCTTTTTGAAGTGAAACTTCTTTATCGGGGTTGGAAAAAAATTTAGTGTAACATTTTTTCGTTACGCGTGACATTTTTCCGTTACGCGTGCCATCGTTTTCTTATCCCTACCACGCGTTATTCGACGTAATTCTGTAAAGTTGCATATAGTAAATTATTTTTTGAAAAATAAGATCATAAAGAAGTTTCACTTCTTACGTGTGTACACTAGTACACGCACACATTTTTATTATTTCTTATATTATTCATTTCCATAATACCAGAAGGGTCCCAAACTTTTGGAAGGCTTACGTGGGGACACAGGTCCAAAAAACATAGGCTGTTTTGAGAATTGAATGTGTTGTTTAGTTTATTGACCAGGTATTCTCGTAGGTAAATAATAATAGGAATAAAGGGCGTGGTTCCAATTGTGTATGGCCGTAAGACAACAATGTAACAGTACAAAGAATCGATACACTTTAAATAATCGAATATACCTACCTAATCCTATCAGCGATCCAAAGCGCAATAAAAAGCTCTTGAAAGTCTTAATAATTATCTATCATTCAAGGGTGAAGGCATAGTCGCAAAATTCAATTTACTCAAATTGGAAACAACAAGGTCTCATAATACATTAATTTATTTATATTTAAATTTCGGGAGCCAAAAAAGGTCTTTTTTTAAGATTAAAAAAATCTGCGTGTTTTATGATTGCCGTGATAATAATATGACTCATTGACTATCTCTTGGTGAGTATATAGGTAATATAACATTATAATACATATAAAGATTAAATTTTATCGTCTTAGGTATGCGAAATTTATCAGAAAAGAAATATATCACATTTATTTAACAGCAAACAATAATATAGTTAATGCGGAAATGATTATATATGCAAATGAAACATAATGTAATCCTACCTGCTTTATAAGATTACTAGTATATCGTATAATAATATATCAATAAAAATATACATTGTAATAATTGTAACATTGCGCGCAATCCATACTAATATTATAAATGCGAAAGTAACTCTGTCTGTCTGTTACTCAATCACGCCTAAACTACTGAACCAATTTGCATGAAATTTGGTATGGAGATATTTTGATACCCGAGAAAGGACATAGGTACTTTACTGTTCTGTGGACATAGGCTACCTTTTATTGCGAAATATGTACGAAGTATGTACGAAATTTTGTAGTTGTTGTATCCGACATCATAATAATCGCCAAATATAAAAAGATTCAATCAACGGTGCATTTAGAATTTAGATCAAACGAGCGAATGCTAATTCTACCCCCACTATGTCACATTCTTCTAGTGTAAACAGGCAATGCAATGTTCTAATACTGAACAACACTGAATGCGAGTTTTCGTTTACACCTAAAGATTTCGAAAGAATCTTGCAGCTCTAGGCTCTATGTTCGATTGATGTAAATGCACCCTAAGGAATTTTAGTAAGATTTTTCACGATAGTAATATTATTCTTTAATTAAGTAACTATATATGGATTGATTGCTTTATTTTTATTTAAAGAAACATTTTACAGATCTTAAAATTAATTTGTGTAAGGTAACACTGTACAGTGTCTGTGCACTGGTTATATTTTCATATTTTATAAATTACAGTAACGCCGCGTTTTCTTCAAATACATTATATTATTTTCAAACTGAACAAACTCAGAGCTTACACCTAACCAATAAGGAGAGAGAAGGTGTCTAAGATAAAAATCAAATAAAATATAGCTTCCTATGTAGCTTTCTTTATATTAGCTAGTTAACAATAAGTTATTAAAATCTGTCCAGTACTAGTAGGAACTAACAGAAAAAATAAATATATAGGAACAACAAACAAAGCAGTCCAAAGCAATTTTCATTAATCTTATATATAACGAAACGAATAATTTCGTGTGACGAATCCGTCACAGACACATGGCCTACCATTAAACTTCTTTAGGCGAGTAAAATTGTAAGGTCGCGTCATGGAAATACCGTCACGCCATGGAGTAAGGCGACGATTTCGATGTGTTACAAGACACGTACAGATACGGCGGCGGACTTTGTTTCTATCAATCTAACTAATAAAAGTTGTTTGGTATAATATTATGCAAAATTAATAATTCAAAACCACTGGTATTGGCTTTACTATTGGCTTAATTTTAAGAGTCCCATAAATAATTTGTACATAATTCCTAACATCATACAGAAATATAAGTCTTATTCAAAAGTAATATACAGTATTCCTAGCATTGAAACCATTATCACTACAATCACTACATAGTATAAAAGAAAGTCGCTTTCTCTGTCCCTATGTCCCTATATGCTTATCTTTAAAACTACCCAACGGATTTTGATGCGGTTTTTTTTTAATAGATAGAGTGATTCAAGAGGAAGGTTTCAGTATATAATTTACTATGTTTTAGACAAAGCGGACGAAGCCGCGGGCGGAAAGCTAATTATTATTATTTGAAAGCTTTTTCCTATAAAATCTTAAAATTAGGTCATAATGACATCAAAATTTAATATCTGTGTACTCGTAACTTGTAACTTGATGTCAAATAAATGTACTCCCTTGCACAACACCCAATTAACTTACCGATGAGGAACAGCAGCAGCCGAGAAGATATATTCGCTGAAGAATGCAGAGGAAGCTATTGCCAAGCTGACGAGGCACATATTCCGTAGCTGATACCATCCGAACTGGCCCAGCTCGTTCACCAGGATATAGTCCAGGTCTATCACAGGCGCATTGGCCTTAGACTCTCGTTTAGACTCCGACATCTCTAACCACTCTGCGTCAACCAAAGCAAGTCAACCGACTGTTAAAGAGATTGCCGTAATATCTGTTAACTCTTTTATTGTTCTATGTTCGAATTGTATTTGATAAGTTTTATGGCTGATATATGGACGATAATATGCCCAAATAAAATATTATTGGCGTGATAAACCATGAGAGAATTGACGCAATGTGCTGACTGTTTCGATAATTTAATTGATGAAATTCATACAAAAACATGTATTTGTAATCCTCCATAAAATATCGTGTCGCTGTTTTAATTTAGGTATAAGTAGATAGATACTACATCAAAGTATCACTTATTAAAGTGAAACTTTTATTACATCGTCTCAAACTTTTAGGTCTGTGTAGCGCATGTCGCGTGTATCGCGGCTGCCGAGTAGGTATACCCGTGAAACGTCATAAAGTGAAACTGTTCGGAACCGTTCGAACAGTTTCACTTTTACCGTGGTTTCATAAAACCACACAACATTTTTTTTTTATAGAAGAGCTTTTTAAATTAACGATACTATTTTTGTCTTCCTAATACCTATTTTCCTTTTGTGCTAAAAAATGTTAAACCTCCTGTTTGAAACACCTCTTATGTAAATAATAATATATCCGTAGTGATTTTGTTCATCGGTTGTTATGTTAAACTTAGTCCCAAAAATTTTTAATTTTAGGACAAATTGAAAATTCAATTAGGTAGGTACTTCTTTAGTCTATCACTTTCACTCTTTCACTAGTTCAAATAAAAAGAATTAATCATTTATTTGGTCAAACAAACATACAAATCAATCATAACTAGTATGATCACTCAAATACTCTTACAAATTTCAATGATATAAGTAATTAATCATCTAATAACGGGATTTACAAACTTTATCAAGATAAAACTAGAAACGATATTGCTTTTAAACACATTAATGAATAGTTATCTTACCTTTATGATTAGGATATAACACCCACATTCAATAAATTCAACAAAACAGAGATACAAAATAATGTTAATTAATCTTGCTTAATTCATTCAACACTTCTTCCATCCGGGGAATTTTCCTTAATATCTGAGACTAGCCACCCCCGTGGCTTCACTCCTATTGGCCGTAGCGTGATGATATATAACATATAGCCTTCCTCGTTAAATAAGCTATCTAACACCGAAAGAATTTTTCAAATCGGACCAGTAGTTTCCGAGATTAGCGCGTTCAAACAAACAAACTCTTCAGCTTTATATTATTAGTATAGATATAACACAATTAAATCTAAAGAAATTTATTTAAACTATTCACTAGAAATGCTAAAGCTTTGTCAGTTGTTAACTATAGTTTAATTACAAATGAATGTCTAGACTAGTTCGTGTCTAGTTAACACGTTCGCTGCGGCACAGATATATCTGTACTTTCCATTACTGCGTTACGGGTCGTTTTAAACCTTGTCCTATACCAGAGATTGTGGCGGCACGAGGCATATTAAACCCCACCGCCCGTAGGAGACCAAAATCCTTTTTTTGGCGCCAAATAAGACAAAGTGTGCGGCTTTTGTCGTGATTATTATTAACAATGAGTTCATTAACCTAAATCTACCGCCGCCCGTGGTTAGATTAATTAGTTTAGATTCTATGGGTAAAATAAAATGTGGGGTCTGATGTACCCCATACCGCACTGAACAATAGCAGTTTTTCATATAATTTAGTGATGGGAAAAGAAATATCGATTTTATTTAATTGTATTTATTTATCAAACTTATGGATGTTTTTTATTAAAACAAGCCAAACCAGAATATTGTTTGCAACCAGTGCATTCTGTGAGAATTTCCTTTACTTTTTTGTCGGCCTCACGACTTGTTAAGAAGGTGCGGAGTTTTTCGTAACATCCTACACATCTCCTCTTCTTTGATCCCTTTAAGAGATGATGTGCCTTGTTTGAGAGTTAAATTTTGACGAGCCATACACCAATTGCCGGGTGTTTTGGATTTGCCGCTAGTTGATTCAATGAACAAACACACTAATAGTAATCATGATTATCAACCTATTTGAAGAAAGTTACTCAACATGTCACATTCACCTTTCTATTAACGATATTTATTATAACGAGTAGTTAGGATGTTTGAAAATTACCTGTATCCACATTCAGGTCCTTCTTTGTAAAAGCTTCAATAAGTTGTTCCACAAATAGTCTCGAATGCGTTGCACAACACTAACCGCGTGAAGCTAGCTTAAGGTGCGGTACGAGGTGCGCGATGGTACGAGGTGTTCGCAACCTCGTTCCGCACTGTGTTAGAATTTTTATTTGTTCAGTGCGGCACGAGGTCTAAGAAACCCGGTATTAAGGTCGGTATACCATTGAACTAGGAATCAATAGCACATCTCAGATATATAGATATCACTTTCCTACACTGAACCAGATGGAAGTTATGCCTCCCGCACGACAGAGAAGTTTAAGTTTTTTCCTACCGCTATAACGACGAGACACAGACAGGGTGTTTCAAGCCCTGTTTCGCAGCGAACGTGTTAAACAAACATTTTATCATTTTGTGTCAATTCATTTCCAGTATTTGTTGTAGTATTAAGTAATCTTCTATGTGCGACGTTAGTTTTGTAGAGTGTTATTTATACAAGAAATTTCCTAGACATTAATTATCACTTTCACCAAGGTATTAATAACATTGATTTATTATGGGTATAGTACTCCCTGAATTAGTTCGAAAATTCTTCTAGGAAGGCTCCGTTCATTGTATTTATTCAGTTAGTATTGTATCTAATGCCACGTATTTCAACTGAATAAAATAATAGTTTAAAAAAACTAAAAAACACGCTTTTAGGTCGGTTTTCTATAAAAAGCGTGTTTTTTATTTTAACTATTATTTATTTTATCAAATTAGTGTATTGTCATCGGTCCTCAATAAATCTACAAAGTTTGAACGAAATCTGGCCGTTTAAAGTGGGTCAAAATCGCGCCTAAAGAAGTCGGTTACAAACATACAGGTGAAGCTAATATAAAGCGTGTAAAAAGGGAGTTACTCATTGCTTGCTAAGATTTTTGAACTTTTCTATGTCGAAAAAGCAGACGTCACAACTGAGGTCACGATTCTGTAGTTATTCAAGAGTCCATATTTAGAACGTTACCTAATGGGTATGTATTAAATAGGAGACAACGTAGGAATTATATCGAGATGTCTAGATTGTTTTTATGTTGCTGGACTCGACTGGCATGTTTCTGGTCTGGACTGAAAGCATTCTGAATACATACAAAGCTGTGATAAAAATTTATTGTGTAGCAATCTCATTTGCTTGTAAACAATATCCCTTGGATATCTAGTTATATCGGGGCCACCCGCAGTACATGCATGTGACGTCGTATTTGTTAACGCGGCATAACTACGGCCACCCTGCATCGCCTTTTGTAATTCCTTGAACGCAGTTGCAGCGTTGCATTTTTGTTTAGCGATAAGTATATTAGCTAAAGTATTCATTCTGGATGTAGAGAGCAACTATTAAAGACGTTTAAATTAAATCTTGTCTTTTTAAAAAACGTCCTTCGGTCCGTCGAAATTTGAGTATCTAGTATCTGGTGGTAATACATATTATGAATTTGAAGCGTTTGTTTTCTCTATTATAACATTTATAATATTTGGAAAAAGCTGTAAATAAAACAATAAATATGTGTGTGTTAGATAGCTCATTTATGGAGGAATTCTAGAAGCCTTACTAGAAGCTATATAAAATCGCTTTAAACAATAGAAGTGGTTGATGTTCCACCACGTTAACGATATTTAAAAAAAAATCTCTTTCGGGATAGAGAAAGTTGCTTTACCATCATGACATTCGTCTAATTATTATCAATACGAAAGTCAATACGAAATATTATCAATAAGATGGATCTCAGAAATCCTATGTCTAGACATAATTATTGATATCAATCAAATTTATCAAAATGAGTCGATTGAGAATATACGAAATCTTGATAATGGTACATTTATTACAAAATGGGTTTCCCTATTTTTATGTCTTACTAGTGGTCCGCCCCGGCTTCGCCCGTGGTACCTACATGTTTAAACTATCTCTCAAGTTGGATCGAACTGCACATGGTGTGCGAATTTTATTATAATCGGTTAAGTGGTTTAGGAGTCCATTGAGGACAAACATTGTGACACGAGATTTATATACATAACTAGCGGTCCGCCCCGGCTTCGCCCGTGGTACATATTTACGTT
>CAJQZN010042412.1:104318-145250 GCA_907164685.1 Colias eurytheme | reverse complement strand
ATATTATTTGGATTAGCAACTATTAAACCTTTTATAAGCTTGTTTTGCAAAGAAATATAGCTATTCGGTATTACACAGCGTCAATTCAAATACCAGTACAGCAGTATTATAGCGGCCTTGACTCCGAAAATATACTAATTTCAATAAATATGTCGGATTTGTTTAGCGATACCGGTTATCAGTACGTAATATGTATTAAACTTCTTCTTACTATTCTTTCCGATATTAATATTAGAGAAGATTTATTGTTCTAATATACTTATATTTATAGTCTTAAATAACTGAAAAACACGCGTTTACTCATGAAATTGTTGTATTGTCACCGATCAGTGAAATTATTATAATATATTATGATGAATGATGATACATAAATAATATTATGTATTTTGTAAAATTAAATTATAAAACTAACATGATTTAAGAGAGCCACTATGGAGTTTCTTGCTGGATCGTCTCCGTAGATACTGCTTTCCGAATCGGTGGTAAATGCTAAAAATATGTAATATCAATGACGTTTTAAAAGTGCTTCTAGAAGAAGTCTAATTGAATCAACGTTTGAATTAAATATATCCATCAAAATCAAATCTAAAAGAGTCAGTAACATACAAACATTTTATTAAAACAAACGCTATAAGCACATTTTGTAAATTATTATCAAAGATACGTTACGTTTCAAGTTTATAATCTTACTAGCTTACCGCCCGCGGCTTCGCCCGCTTTGACTTAAACCTAATAAATTATACACTAAAACCTTCCTCTTGAATCACTCTATCTATTAAAAAACCGCATGAAAATCGGTTCGTAGTTTTAAAGATTTAAGCATACAAAGGGACATAGGGACAGAGAAAGTGACTTTGTTTTTATGTAGTGATGCCATTTTCCTCAAAACATTCTATCTTTAACATCATAGATAAATATTAAATATGTTTAAATTTAATAAATCCATTAGTACATCCAAGCCTCAAGATATTACCTAGAAATTGCTTTGTAAACCTAGACCTAATTTCCAGGTGATTTCAACTTTCTGATTATATAATAAACCTCAGGAAATTATTGTACAGGGTAGAGTATCTTGCACAGACTATGTAAATATAGTAGAGTATCCTGTTTCTTAAGTTTCTATTATTTAGTTTTCTAAGAATGAAAATTAATTTTGTTATAGTGAAATTTTTCCATAATGTGATGATAATGTTGTTGGACACAAACTGCTTTTTAGTAGTGAAGTTACAAACTTGATGATTAAATTAAATTTAATAAATAATATACCTATTGTAAATATATTATATTTCAATATGTAACGTAATATTTATAATATTTCCGAAGATTTTATATAGAGCGTGACAGACTCTACCTAATTAAATGAATATGCGCTAGTTTTATTATTATAAAAATAAAATATTGTAAGTTTTAACGAACAACGGAGGTCACAAAATATCATATTATAGGCACAGTATTACCATATTTCCTATATTGTAACACTGTGTTATAGGTATATGAGCTGTGTTTAAATCGACCTATGTCGTAATCAATAAAATACGTAAGTATTTCCATAAACTTTAATAATTGGGTCCTATTTTATAGCACATTGATAAGTGACAAAATTTCCATGCTCGGTTATAAGCTAAACTAGCCGCCCACCCCGGCTTTGCCCGTGGTACATATTCAAACTCAAACTCAAACTCAAACATTTATTTATTCAATTAGACTTCTTCTAGAAGCACTTTTGAAACGTCATTAAGTACATGTTTTTAACATTTACCACCTATTATAACATAGTATAGCACTTAGGAATCACGTACATATACAACGGTGAAGTAATATCAGAAATCGGTCCAGTATTTCCTCGAAACTTTATAATGATGGCGTAGGCAAATACGTAGACGTATCTATAGATGACCACACCTACTTATCTTAAAATATATAGGAATTAAAACAACAAATTTCGTTTGATAGAGTTAATTTTAGTTGTATGTGCCAATCCTGTTTAAATTAAAAAAAATCACCACGTGTAAAAGACACTTGCTTACAAAAATATTTTGGTCTGTATTGGAAGAGTCAATTAAGAAAACAAATTATACGACGTACTTACCTACTATGTAAAATATACAGTTCACTATATTTTACCTATCCGTATCCGTACCGAAATGAAAAATGTTTTTTTAGAACAAATAGTTCAATAAATTGTCAACTAGTGGGTGTGGCGTTCTAACCTCAAACCTGTTATCAAATTAACATTGAAACGAAATCGAGAATGATAATTCACGTCATTTGAATAACAACAAGAATCAATTCTCACATTTTATTCAGTCTCAGTGCGCACGCGCCGCGGCCGGTTGTATTATTAATAAAATCAAAATGGCGGCCCGCGTCAGCCGGTCTTTCCTCACAACAAGCAGGTCTTACAGCTCGATAAGTGACAAAAATGTGGCTTTCCTTGGCCTTGGAAATATGGGGGGATTTATGGCAGCAAACCTCGTGAAAAAGGTAGTATAGGTATCGTCATGCGTAAAAGTAAATAGTACATGTGTAGAATTTGAAATTGTGGCCTCAATAACCTCGGTAATTATTGTATTTTATAGTAGCTGTTTAATAGATTATGTACTTGTTTTAATACCAATAGTTTGAATATAGTATGAAGAAACATCATTGTACTACAATCACTATAATCTTGAACATTTAAATGGCATAAATATGTTGTTTATCTACCGGTTCGGTAACTACAGCTTTTGCCCAGTTGTTTATGAAAATGTCTGATGTCTATCTTGTGCCTAATCTATCCTAGCTCTTGTCGAATTATCCGTATCAAGGGACCTAGAGCGACAGAATTAACATGGTACCTACCTAGATGTATTTGTGCATAGGGCTCTAATTTTTGGCGGAGAGGTTCTCATAAAGAATTTAGTGTTCGTATGAGTATAGTATAGATATGTGACACAGATTCTTGATGTCTCCCTTTCGATTTTCCAATTTTCCATTACGGATATTAAGGTGATCGAACTTCTGTGCCTTACTTGGTCCTGAACCTAGGATCTTTCTTACTTTTTAGTATCAAATTTAGAACTTGTTTCTATAAAATTTCGATTCTGGTTATAAATTAAAAGCATATTGATTAATTCTTATTAAGTTGCTGCTGAAGTTACTATATTCTATTCTAAATTTTAAAGCTTCAGTTAAAAGCTTCCGGAAGACAGGGCTTTGCATAGCTGCATTATTTTTGCAAATTCTTTCTTAAAACGATAGCAGAAAACTTATCTATATAAAGGGTATGTGAATGAGAATTCTATTCAGGTATAACTTTGCTCTATGGACAGATTATTAATGCATGATAAAAATTACTAGAAAATCCAGAAGCAAAACTATATTAAATACATGGATACGAAAATGTGATGATGTGTTAGCAGCTAACGTTAAATTAATTATTGAACAAAATATGTTTTGTTCTGATAAGAGAAGAGTAATCAAAAACCAGAGTAAATAATCAGTAGAGGTGAAATGGATAAAGATCCTTTACCACTAGACTGCGCTTTCGCTTTTTGAGCATAGGAATATTCTAACATGTATGAGAATATATCCAAGTTGAAAAATTATTTTGTGAACATACAATTTGGTACATTATGTTGTGTCCCTATATAATAAGGGTCGGAGCAATTGGTTAACAATTAACAGAATAGGTATATAATTAACGTCCCTTTTCATTATCCAATTTATATCTAATCAGTACAAGTCTAAACAGTCGATACATTATTTACTTACATTAATTTAAGCTCATTTGATATGCAAAATTAAAATTCAATGTCAAACGACTCACGTGTCCACAAACATCTTATATAATCACTATTTAATTTGGCCAACGTTGTTCTGATAGAACACCCTTATTATTTAGGGGTTTAAAAATAGTTTAAAATCTCTTCTGAGATCTAACGAATATACACAGAATGTGTCATAAAAATCTGTCGCCATTGCGGAGGATTTTTGTTGGCTATGACACGAACATTTTAAATAAATTATTTTATATATTTAGTATGTAATTTTATGATGTAATGTATGTGTAGTTCAATTTATTCTTCACTAACTAATCTTATAAGAAAGCTTAAAATTATCTTTCAGCTTTAAAAAACAGTTGCGTAGTTTTAAAGATATGAAGATACGTAGGTAGTAGAGAAAAATGCGAATCGACTCTTTTATGCAATAAAGGGATGATGTAAAAAAGTTTTAACATTACATAATTTATTGAAATGCATGTGACTCTGTTGCTAAGCAAAAATTAAGACAAATAAAGGTGGCGACGTCATATTCCTTATCTGTTAACTGCTATAAAAAGAGATAAAAAATAACTATATTATTTGCTTATGATTAAACCAAATGTGTTTTTAAAACAAATACAATTAATGAGATTTTAGTACAAAAGGTCGCTTAGCTTTCAAGGGGAAAAGTTAAATCCCTTACGTTTCGTCTGTGTACCTACTTATAAAATTCAGAGTAACTAAAAAAACGAACCTATATTTTGAACATTTCATAAAATGATGAAGAAAACTTCTGTCACACACCACCGATAAGACCCAAACTTTAACAGTTTTTTTTTCATATACAAAATAGTTAGTTCAATCATTAAAAAATTCATAGTCAGGGACATTTTTAAGAGTTTACCATATCTCCATCATTTGTAAGATATCTTTACTTCCAGACCCGCATGTTACATTATAACTTTTTTCAGTAAAGGCGCAACTTAGAACATTAATATAAAAATTTATTATAATTTATGTCAATAATAAAATCCAAAACGAAACCGCCAGCATACTAACGTCCCATTTTAATAAACAAACCCTTAATTCATAATGAAATCAGATCTTGTGGGAGATGAAAATGTTAAAAGGGCGAAGCTCATAAAATACATTGAATTAAAAATAAAAATCCGAGAAGCCAATTTAACGCTGCTTTCACGGATATTTAAAATTAAAATCTTTTCAATTTATGCAAAGATTATGTTAAATAATGTAGATGGTGCTTTTTGCGTTATATCAAGGTTAGTTATAGATTCGCTTTACGCAGATATTGTAATGAATCCGGAGGAACTTGGTGAGACTAGCGACTTAGTTCTGCTCTTCTTGGAAACATTTACAATTTGAGAAGCTTTTCGAGCTTACTATTATTAGTGATGGGATGTGTGAAGAAATTCCAGACTGATTTGGATCAGAACCTTTTATTTTCTTATAGTCTTCTTATTGGTTCGTATAATGACATACCATCCATGACCGAATTCGGTCAATCAAATATTATCAAACAGCTGACATTGAGTGACCAAAGTTATTTAATTGTTATGTCTCCGATAAAAAAGTCTGACCCCATGACGTGGATGCATGCATGATAAGTTCGTGATTTATTAATATTTTTTGTGACATACGAGATGATAGTAAAATCTAAAAAGATGGAAATGTCGATGGCTTTTTTGTAGAATTTAGATGTTTAGATGCCGCTTACTTATTGAATACTAGCTTTCCGCCCGCGGTTTCGCCCGCGTTTTCAGAGAAAAACCCGTTCCCGTAGGATTTCCGGGATAAAACCTATCCTATGTCCTTTCTCGGGTATCAAAATATCTCTATAACAAATTTCATGCAAATTGGTTCAGTAGTTCAGGCGTGATTGAGTAACAGACAGACAGACAGAGTTACTTTCGCATGTATAATATTAGCACAGACTAATAATAATATACTACGTATATTAGTATGGATTGGGTAGGTTAGGTTAATAATTAAAAAATATTGATAAGTTAACATTATAAATTGATCGAATCAACATAATCTTTTCTCCTAATCATTTGTATAGTAAGCCAAACGCACATTCGGTTTATGTTTAAAAGGAGTAATAAAATATTGTCAAGAATTAAATTTCAGTTATACTTCGAAGATTATTAACGCCAAGTTGCCGAAAATATCTTCTGTTTAGCCATCGTGTTTAGCTTACATATATCATTCAAATAACTTCGTATAAAAAGACAAGAAGTATTTACCTTTAGCTAGTGAAGGCTTGTAAGAGTAGGCTATTATTGACAGTATCATCAAGCCGTGAAACTGGCCCTTAACATAAATTCCTATGATGTATTCCAGGGTTTCAACGTCCGCGGCTACGATCCATCAAAGGAAGCGCTGAATGCAGCAGCTAAGAATGGAGTAGCGAGTGCAGGTTCGATCGCTGCAGCGGTTGACGGGGTCGATGTCGTGGTGTCCATCCTGCCCAGTAATAAGGTCGTGCTTGACGCGTATCTGGGAAAAGATGGTGTTGTTGATCATGTAAGTTATTAAATTAAGTATTTTGATACTACAAAGATGTGTTGATTTAAATGTAGGTCGTGGAATGAGAGTGAACTAAGTGAATCTGATTGTTTATCGATATGTTAGATCGATGTCTTTATCTATTGGATAAAAATTATACTTATACAGACTGTCTCCTATTTTTTGTGAATGTTTTCATATATATTATCATCAGATACTTTTGCGTAATGGAGATTTTATCCGTGCTACAAACTATAACGATTTTATTATGATTAGGATCTATTGCAGAAGTATATAAAGTAAAATAGGAATCATTTATTTGTATAGAAGTTGTTGCAATCTTGTTTATTGTATAATGCATGATGATATTGACATCGTACACATATTCTCAAATGAACAAAGAAGAAACCTATAGAATGAAAAGGATCTATAGTCTATACCAACTAGAGTAGGAAGTAAAACAGGATAGGTTACACTAATCAATATACATTTATATTTATTTCCAGGTGCCCAAAGGATCTCTCCTCATCGACTCCAGTACAGTGGACCCCAATGTGCCCAAACAAATATTCCCTGTTGCGATTGAGAAAGGGAAGGGCTTTATCGATGCTCCAGTTTCAGGAGGTCAGTAATAGATTTATTTAGAGACTGGAGTAGCTATTGTGTGAAGTTTTTAATTATTTCTTTAATTGATATGAATGTATTGCGTGATATGATTTTTTGCTTTGAGCTTACTGGTGAAGTTAAAATATGAAGAAAATATGCGCTTTCTAGTCATCAATTTAACAATGTGTGCCTTTCCTATATGTATCTGTAGGTATCTGTGTTTATAAACAAACAAAAAAAAACAATTGAAACATGGTCTTTACGAATAAAGTTTTATATTGAAAAATTCCACCATAGAAATTTAACTCTTAAGATGATCTTTATATTGTTGCTTACAAATAATTATGCATTATTCTCTTCTCAAATATATATCATAGAAACACAATAAATAAATAATAAAATGTATGTCTATTCGCGTGTGGTTTTTCTGATAGTATTATATTATCTGTGCTGATAACATTGTTTACTCTTTGAGATAATTTCCAATGACTCCGATAAGCATGTAATTACTTATCATAAACTGGCGCTTTTTGTATTTACTCTGTCAATAAATGCTTAGAATAAATATTAACAGATGAAATTACTCGTAATAAAAAACTACTTATTTGAAGGGTAGTAAGGGTTAGGTCTAATTATTTTTGGCTTACATTTACAAGCTATTTTTACTCAATTGTTAATCTCGGGTCTGGGTTCGATTTGCCTCTTGTGATTTGTTACCTACAATAATTTATTTTAATATTATTTGTATTGTAGATATGGGATTTTATTTTGTGGTTTGGATCGTTTTTTGAATAATTTATAACATTGTATGGAAACGTGATATTTATTTAGAAAGTATAAATATTTCGTTTGAAATTTTAATAGTACTTACCTACATATTATGTGAAGAATGTATGTTACATTTTTTTTTTCATGAAAATACTTAAAACAATTCTAATATTAAAAAAGCAAAATACATAAATATCAGCATTTCAATTTGGTTGAAAAAAGGAATACAATATTTGTGAATAAGGAAAAATATATTTATATATTAAAATATTTCTTTGATAAATCCTTATAAAGTAATGCTATTTATTTACCGATAGTTATACATATAATGCAATGTTAATCAGTTTTTGCAATTGAGTATTTGAATAAAAATGGAAAGATTATATATTAGTTTTATAACAAAACTGTTTTTTTTAATTTTTTTTTGCAATAATTCAAAAGTTATTTCAAAATAAAAATTAGTCTTTGAATCCAGTACCGAAAACACACCGACAACTCCCGAAGCGTCACCCGAACGCGTGTGACGTCATAATGTTAGTTTTCACTTGTTGATAGAAAAACGTATACAACTATAACATTTTGACGTCACATCTATCGTGACCAGTCATGGCGCGTTTATAGTCACGTGACTTAAATTTAAATTTCATCAATTTTTAATTGCTTATAATTAATTGAAAAAATTATTTTTTTTGAGATTTTTGCATTAAATATCAATATTATTAATAATAAAGTTTTAAAATACATAAAAAAAATCAATATTTTTTTATTATTCAAATACTCAATTATTATTCTCTGTAATGTTATTATGCAGAAATCAAATTATTATTTATCTTAAATGCCAACTCTGATGTAAAATGCATTAATACTGCAAACACGTGATGTGATTAAAATTTAAGCACATAATATTACTTAATTATTACGACTTACGAATAACTTTAAACCTTTTGATATAATTATAATGTAAGTAACTTATTTGTCGAATATAGGTTAGTGATTTAATAATTTCTAAGTTACCTAGCTTCAGCTAAAAACCTAAAAAGAGTTGGACAACATTTATAAGGGAAACAGAAATAAAAAATATTAAAAATGTTTTCTTAAGCATTTTGTGTGAGCCTTTTATGTCACATCTTATATATAAAATTCTCGTGTCACAATGTTAGTCTGCATACTCCTCCGAAACGGATGGACCGATTCTCATGAAATTTTCTGTGCATATCGGGTAAGTCTGAGAATCGGCCAACATCTATTTTTCATATGTACCACGGGCGAAGCCGGGGCGGACCGCTAGTAATAATATAATATTACATGATGAAATTGAAAAACAAGGGCTTAACTGATAACATGTGTTTGCATAAGTTGATGTTTATACTTTTGGATGTAAATTCTTGATATGGCAAAACAAATATACGACGTAATGTTTGCATAATAATTATGTTATTACATAATTAATAATAATAATGGCTAATGTTATATTTTATGAATTTATGTTTATGTTAATTTATTAAGGGCTAATTTTGCCGGCCCTTAGGGCCGACTTTTCAATCCCTGGTTAAAACTGATCTGTCCAATAAAGTATTACACGATAATATTGTAATGTCACGTAAACTGTCAAATACGGGCAATTAGAATACGTTTTTAAAGTGGTAGTTTTATACATTATTCGACGAATAAGTTTTAACCAAGGATTGAAAAATCAGCCCTTAGTGCAATAAATAATTTTATCACCATACATTTCGAATCTATATTATTTTATTTCATTTCAGTCAAAAAGCTTTGCGTACCTATTTTCAGAAATAGCTTCGTGTGATACGTTGGCTTTTATTTAAATGCACACGTTTTATTAAATGGTTCTTCTCCATAGATAGTTAATTATGATGATTCAAAAGTGCTTCTTCAAGAAGTCTCATTGAATAAATAAATGTTTCAGTTTGAAATGTTTGAGTTTGTAATCCAAATTATTCGAATAATTCCTTACTTTTCTATTAATCTCTATAATTTTTTTAAATTTTGTTACATTTCTATAAATTCTTGTAATTTGAAAATTTTCCGAAATTTCCAAGAATTCAATTTTCAAACTGTAATTTTCATATATTTATTTCTATGTTCTTATACCCCAGGTGTAATGGGCGCTCAAAACGCGACCCTCGCCTTCATGGCGGGCGGCAGAAAGCAAGACTTCGACAGATCCTTACCTCTGCTAGAAGCGATGGGAGCAAAACAGTTCCACTGTGGAGATATCGGTTCTGGACAAGTGGCCAAATTGGCCAATAACATGCTCATGGGCATTACTGGCATGGCCACTGCTGAGTGCATGAATATGGGCATTAAGTAAGTATATTTATGTTAAAGACAAATGTATAGGAAAGTGTTCTATTCCTGGCAAGGTTGTCTTGGTAGGGAATCTTACTTATAGGGTATAAACATGAGGGAATATGGTCTGAAATGGTATTTTTACGTAATGTAGCACCGTTAGTGAGCCTTTCACGACCAGATTATGTTATATGGGAGCTTTTAATAATTTTATCTGAGCGCCATTGTGTAAAAATTGCTTATAAGATGAAATCTAGCCAGTGCTATTGACCTATACAGAACCAGGGTGAAAATTTTGTGGTACATAGAAAAGCTCTTTATTATCTTTCTCACTGTTTTTATGTCTCTATGTTAGTTGTCAATATATTAATGACTGAGACTCAAACTGGTACTATTTGGAATTAGGAACATTTATAATTTATTTATTTATTTATTGTGCAATAAACAAGGTACATAAAATAACAATTTACAATAAACAAAAGCACAAAGGGCGGCCTTATCACTATGCAGTGATTTCTGCCAGGCAACCACGGGGAGAAGGCAAAGCAGCGAGATAATATAATGTTCCCTAAGTAAAAGCAAATGAACATATCCGTTCATTTCCCCACCGTTAGCATCAACGAAATAAATAATATCGCCGAACAAATTCCGTACATTCGTCACGTCAAAACAAACGAAGGTCGGGGGAAGTTTGTAATTTGCAAGTGTCCAAGTCACTGCCTCATTATTGTTAATTTGCTCAGCTTTACAATGAAATGTCGGCTTCGTCACGTACTAATGTTAGGCGGGTTGGGGACTGGCGTGTTAGCTTTTTAGGGGCTTTTTTGTTTTGGATTCATTTTTTGATTCTTAAGTTGGGAATTTTTGTATGGAATCGTCACGTTCTAATCAAACGCGGTTTGAGGAATGGTGTATGGAGCTTTTTCGATCTCATTGTTTTTTTTTGTTTTTGATTCTTTAGTTGGGGATTTAGTATAAAATCATCACGAATAGTTAGTTGGTTGAGGGACTGGCGTGCTTAGAATTCTATCCAGGGTGCTTGTGCTTACGTTCTGCTATAGTTAGGGTTTTTTTTTAAATAGATGATGTCCATCACATTGGCATTTAATTTTTCATTGAAAAACACGATCATATGACGGATTCCTACATACAAATTTTGCTTAAATTGAAAATGAAACATCATCAATCTGTGTATAGTTCAGCTATTTCTAAGTTAATTGTAACGTCTAATATTTCTGTTACACACGAAATCATATCAGAGCATGGTTCAGTTAATTCAATGTTTGTTGTAATAACTAATATTCCTGGAACTTCAAACGAAATCATTATTTTTCGACTGAGCAAATCTTGTGGATCACATTCATTAGGAGTGTGGTGTTGTTAGCTATAATAATATTATGTAATATTTCCCCATCCAGCATTTTCGACCGCCTCCTTGGAACAGTGGTTGACGCGTGAGCGTAACACTGAGGGGTCATGGGTTCGATTCCCGGTGGAGACGTAGAAAAAAAAAATGTCTCGGTCTGGCAGGACACAGAAGGCTGATCACCTACTTGTCCCTAATGAAAATCGATCAGTGAAACATATGTATAATGCATCTGCCCCTTACCCCACTAGGGGACATGGGACTTCACTTTACAGCATCTTTGACATATTTATACGATATACTATTTAAATTATCTTTTACCGTCATAAACATTCTTAGCCTCATTTCTTTCCATAAACCTTTCCTTTAAAGTCCTTTTTATAAAATAGTCACGTCCGGAAAATGAAAGTTAAGGTTGACCGTTTTCTATTTCAACCCAGCATTTTGTCAAACGTCCTGTAAAATATCGGTTCACCTTACAATCATTGGTTTTATTGTTAGTTACTAATATATATCCAACCCAAACAATATTCTAAATGTAAAAAAATAGCGTGTGTGTCGAGCACACGTGTTAGAAGTGAAACTTCTTTGGCAAGATTCAATGATACCAAAATCGTCGCCTTACTCCATGACGTAACGCCACAGTATTACCATCCTACAGTATGGCGACGAATGTACTTGTGCAGAGAAACGGAGGGGAACTGGCGGGGGGTCGGGCGACGCGGGCCGCTTAATGCAATCACGCTGAGTTTGCATTAACTATCGCGAAAGGACGACGCAGTCGTATTTTTTGTGTAATAATTTTATTATACATAGGTACTTACATATTCTATTATGACGCGCAAAAACTGTTCCGTTTACGGATGTAAATCTACATTGAAATCCCAGAAGGAAACAATATTTCAGAAAGATTGTATTAATTGTATCTGTTGAATTAAAATCAAAGCTATGTATATGTTGTCCTCATTATTTTCTAATCAGATTGTACATCCCAATGCGAATGCATTACTTAGTTAAATGGTATAATATACAATTAAGAACATCCAAAAATAAAGTGTCCACGTAAATAATATTTAGCAGTGCAATATCTGTAATTATATATTTATGAACAAATAATTACATCAGATTTAATAATCGCAATTATTTTGAATGTACATATGAATAAATGATTTCATCATAATATTAATAATCAAAATTGTTTTATTTCCCATTTGTTGCAACCCTAGCGTATTTTCGTGTGGCAGCGTAAGTACCTACGCTGGCGGCGGCATCGCGCGACATCAAAGGCGATTCCTTACTGTAGGATGGTAATACTGTGGTAACGCTATAGCCATGACGCGACCTTGAAATTTTACTCTCAAAGAGCCTAAAGTAGTTTCACTTCAAAAATATATAATCACATTTTGTTAAAAATACACTCCATAATATAGTCGTTGAAGGTAATTTTTAAGTCTATAAAATATAACACAAAGATTTTTCTTTACTTCAACTAAAAATGATTTATCTACACTAATATTATAAAGAGGAAAACTTTGTTTGTTTATTTGTTTGATTGTAATGAATAGGCTCATAAACTACTGGACCGATTTTAAAAATTCTTTCACCATTCGAAAGCTACATTATCCACGAGTAACATAGGCTAGGTTTTATCCCGGAAATCCCACGGGAACGGGAACTATGCGGGTTTTTCTTTGAAAACGAGGGCGAAGCCGCAGGCGGAAAGCTAGTCAGAAAATATACTCGCAGTAGACAGCTGTCAATTAGGTTTTATTTAAGAACTTTTAAAGGCTAAAAACGCTAAGTTTCACTCAGCTGAAATATTTAGACAGGGTTTTCGTCGTTTGATGGAAACAAAAATAATTTCCTCTCTTGTTTAAAAGCAATTTTCGATGTGACGTTGCCGTGATTGATAAAAATTTGGCATAAACTTGGAGTAATTTTAGCGGAGGCATGTCTGGAATGAATAATTCTAAATATTCTTTACTGACGGTAAAATTATAGTAATGTGGATATGTTAAGTTATGTTTGGATTCCAGTTAAGTCCTTAACCGATTTACCGAAAATTTTAAGCTATTGCATAGCTTCTATCGCGGGCCTTGAGCGCGGGGACCGAATCGAGAAATTCCGTAACGAAAAAACGTCACGCTCCCCACTCCTACGGACTCGGAGGTGTGGCTTGAAGGCATAGCATGCAATTATAGCTTTACCGCGGCAGTCCCCGAGCGCCACACGTCTTTTTTTTATTTAGTTATCTTTAGGACATTTTAACATAAATAATCTTTCAAACTCAGGGGAAACCTATTCAAAAATTCGCTCGTTTGAAGTAACCCTGAACAAATACTTCAAAAATAAAGCAAACAAAAGAAATTTAATCGGCTTATTAAAACTTTTGTACGATATTTAAGATGCGCATTTTATGTAAACGATGAAATATTATAATCAGGTCGTCCAAAGTCAGTCATAACTTATCGATTTCTTACTTTTATCTGTGAAAGGAGTTTGAGCCAGGCTAGACCCAACATTGACATCGGCATTTTGTTCAATATTGTACCGTAATTTGTTAACAATAAGGTTCAAATTTCAATGAATTAGGGATAATTCCCTGATCATAGAGATAGGACAGTGGTAAATGAATTGCAACCCTATTGGAAGTTATTAGGGTGTATTAAAGTTTGCATTTGTTCTAAGTTCAGTCGGCAGGGCTCAAAGAGTATCTTCGAAAGCCCAATCATATTTATATGTAAATCAAAGGGTTGAGGGTTTTTATTAAAGGCGTCGGGGTTTGCGTCATTTCGGTTAAGATTTGCGTAAATCAGAGATTATTTGACTGTTAATCAAAGTTATATTAAGTTACTTGGAAGTTTTAATCTGGGTTCAGTTAAGTTAGAGTACTCCTTGGATGACTTACCTACATAGATATTCCAACTTCTATAGTTTATTTCTTTGACCTTCTGTGTCATGTTAATAACATTTATTAAATTTCATATAAAGTCGTTAAGTTTATTAGTAGTTTAATAGTCTTTTGAAATAATTTACCTTTAGGCTAGTTAGTTTTAGTTAATTAAACAGAGATCAAGAATAGCTCGTTTAAAGATTAATATAGACAGCATTCACGAACCTACTTTTCTTCACCCAGAATTTAGACACCAAAAATATGACCTCGAACTTAGGGACTAACCAAGAAATAATTCAAGCAATTCTAGTAAGTACTTCTTATATTCAAAATTCAAAGTTATCACAAACTACGCCTTCTAACTGTAACTATGATATAAGGACAAGCCCTTACATGAGCAATTCTAATGATTCTTCTGTACAAGAATAATTGTCCTTTTGAATGTTTAGTCCTTCTCAAGATGATAGAGTACTTTATAATGGAAATTTTTCTCTTACCCAGAATGGGTCTAGACCCAAAAGTGCTGCTAGATGTGCTAAACAATTCGTCAGCTCGCTCCTGGTCTACAGAGGTGTACTGTCCCGTTCCCGGACTTGTTCCAACTGCGCCTTCTAGCAGGAACTATGATGGTGGCTTCAAGAACGAATTAATGGTTAAGGTGAGTGGTTCAAACAAAGTTATTTTCAAGTTAATTTGTAGCATTGAATTGATAAATGTTTGAAAAATTAATAAAATAGAGAAAGTTCATTCACGATACAGGAATTCGAATCAGCGTCTCAAAGTAAATAATATTTTGATGATAGGTTTGATCAATTTCAAGTGTTTATCTTTTAAAATTCAAATCCTCTTTATTTAATGCAGAACACATAATATATTACAGCCAGAGCAAGTTTTGCATCAGGATATTTTGTATCAGCTAATACTTAAACGCATAATCAGTAGATTTTTGCCCAATTCTCGTAAAACATCATTAATTCGTTACAAAATTGATGACGGAAATCTTTCTACAAGAAATACGTTCATGATATATTACGTTGTAAGGCCCAGTGGGACTGACGTGTTCTTACTTCTTACTATATTAATGTCTTTATGATATTCTCATTTTTGCTTCATTCTTATATAGTTTTCCTAAAATTTTGGATATTATATATTTTAGTAATTACTGGGTGTAGAAGTGTATTTAGTAGGATTTTTGCTTTTTATTTTATATAAAATTCGCTATTCTTTCTTCTGACTTAATTTAAAACTGACGATCGCATTTTTTCTTTAGTCTTGTTTCTCTTTAGTTTTATACAATTTGGGCAATTTGGCATAGCATCAAAAGCATTAAATCAAAGACTTTAAAAAGAAACAATGAGCAAGTTATATAGTTTTGAAAAATGCATCAGAGGGACATAGAAGTAGTATTATTGATCTATGAGGGTGGTAACTACCCTGTTAATAGAGACAGTTCGCGTCCAAGCACGTTCGATTCCTGTGAAATATAACTTTCAATATTACGAGTATTTCAAAGACTTAGTGCTTGAAATTGTATTAGATATTTACCTTGAACTACTTTTATCCTAAAGATTTTATAGTGTTCAGTTGAGTTAAAACTGTAAGTAATGTCTTAATGATAGTTATTATAACAATTGATTTTTAAACCGATGTACACTCTATTAAAAGTTGATATGCACAAAAACATATTATTATTCTAATTACGAATAAACGAAAAGTGTCCGAGTGTAATCCTTAGATAAAGGATTAAATTGAAGTGAAATTAAGATTTGTTGTTAATATAATATCGAATCTTACAGCTCACATATTCCATATAAATTTTTATGTCTCCACTTTTTAACCGACTTTCCATTAATTGTATATTGCCTCATTAATAAAATGTCGAGTAGTCTAACGGGGCATTTACCGCGCGAAGCATGTAGATGTGCCACGGTCGAGGAAAGCGCCGCGCTACCAAATATCAGCTTTTTGTTTACGCCGTCGTGATGCTGCTTGCTCTGTAGAGACGTGCCTAATAAACAATTTATACATTACAGCAGATCGATTCTTTTCTTAGGCTATACTATTTTTAAATCTAGGCTAGCTTTTAAGCACTGGTCTCTATTCCAGGACTTAGAGCTAGCAAGTGGCATGGCGCTCGGCATCCGCTCGCCCATCCCCCTGGGTGCGGTCGCGACTCAACTGTACCGCATTGTGCAATCTCGCGGCTACGGGGAAAAAGACTTCTCTTATGTATACCAGTTGCTTAAAGAAGAGACCAAGAAGTAGAATAAATTGTTGACTGTTCATTGTGTTTTATTTCCCCATATCCCTTAAGTTTGGTGTACACCGTGCAATGTCGCGGCTATGGAGAGGACTTCTATGTATACCCGTTGCTTAAAGAGGAGACGAAGAAGTAGAATAAATTGTTGACTGTTCGTTGTATTTGAGACTGTACTAGTAGTAGATTTGAGACTTTAGAGATAAGAAAATGATTATAAGCTTGTACCTACGAATCTCAACAAATATAATGAAGAGAAAAGATAAGATTTTATTAGCATTATAATATTTCGAAATTTATTTCACCATGAAAAAGCTATTTTTATCGAGTAATATAGTTTAAAATAATTTTCAGAGTTTTATATTTTGTCCATCGAACTAACCGTAAATACTATTCACTTGATTCCCTGTATTTTCATTTTTTTGATACAAAACCCTGTGTTTTTGTTTGGACATAAATTATTTTACTGTAATATTTTATTTAAATTCTATTTTTTTGCTTTGATATTATAATCGTGATAAATGTTTGTACTTTTTCTTTCATTTCTTAACCTAGTTTCATCTCAGGAATGCAATATGATCTACTAACAATAGGAACTAAAAACAATATTTCACAAGATATAACAAAAATAGCAGTAAAAGTGTATATCCCAGATTCGCAAGACGGGCCTTTTTCAAACGTCAACATATTTCCACAAATAAAAAAGCGGTGACCGTTGAATTGCGACATTTTTAATTTCCCGCCAGAGCTTAGAATGGCGGCCATATTGGATTTTTTGTGGAAAAAAATCGAAAGGACAATAGCACGGCCGGCTCGTTCCGACATAATCATATTTCTGCCGTACAAAAGAGTTCTTATAATAATGTGGTGGAATTATGAAAGTCAAGCGGTCGCAGATTTCGGCCCTTCGGGTTTTGCGCGGTAATGTGGGGAATAATTCTCTTCCGCTGTCTTAGTTAATGCTGATTAATGATGTGCTATTGTTTATGTTTTTTTGAGCTTGATGAATTGTGTGATGTATGTACTTGGTTTACATTTAGAGAACAAGAATAACAACGCATTTAAAAGTTTCTATTTGTTATTTTATTTAAGTAACATTTCTTTAGTAATTAAGTGACTGTATTAAGCACTGTATTAACACATAATGTATGTATTATGACTGATGTACGTGTCTTAAAGAATAATAAATTTTTTACTTTTACTTTTTACTTTTATTTAAAAGTTTTATGTGTTACATTAAGTAATCCAACATTTCGACGACTGACACGAGAATTTGAACATTAACGTCCTCATTTTTGACAATAATTTTGACCATACTTTAAAATATGATTTTAATTGTTGTGTTCAACTTTACAGAAAAATCAACAATACTGCACTAGTTAAAATGTAGTAATTTGTGTTATTACATAGCGTTTCACTATATCAATGTACGTAGGTACATATGTATGATTCCCATAAAAGCTTGCCAAAATATCCGCTCAACGTCAAAAGCACAGATTTCCTAATGTTTTATTTGTAAAACACTGCAGACGGTAAAGTTTTACGGTTCGTAAAAAGTTGGTAAAACGGACGCTATTCAGCCACGGTTGCTCTTTATTATTGTGCTATTTTGGGATTAAAAACGCTTAGAATTATTATGAAAGAGAGGTACCTAATTAAAAGTATTGTCTGTTAAAAATAACTACGAGATTTATATAGATTAAAGTTACTATAAAATTTGACGACTTCGGATAAATCTTGAACATGTCATGTTAAAACTATGTTATGTTAGTTAAATATGTATATTAATTTAATTGAAAAACAATGCCTAAAGTACTAGAGGTATAAAACGAATAGGTTTTACATATAGAACTAATTCCAAACTAATCAACAAACAATTGAAACATTCTACAGAAACGTACATCTTCTTATATATAAAATTCTCGTGTCACAATGTTAGTCTGCATACTCCTCCGAAACGGGTGGACCGATTCTCATGAAATTTTCTGTGCATATCGGGTAAGTCTGAGAATCGGCCAACATCTATTTTTCATATGTACCACGGGCGAAGCCGGGGCGGACCGCTAGTAATATTATATTATTGATTACATAATATTATGAAATACCACACGCTAGGAAAACCTTGTATCAAACCGGTTTAATCAAATATTGATTTATCGAAACCTAACTTTATTATAACCTAAAACGTCTAGTCTAATGTTCTAGAGATTTCCTAAACCTATTACAGCAGTTTGAATATTATTTAGATCCCACTTCTAGAGATTTCGTAAATCTTACAGCTATTTCAATATTTGCCCCTAAAATTTACACATGAAAAGATTTTTCACCATGGCGGACACAATTCTTGAACAATTACTCTAAAATCTAATCTCTAGCTAATATTCGAGTCACGTAAGCTATCTCACAAAGGAAAATTAAGGGAGTTTGTGCAAAAATGTTCAACCTTCTACGGGAAGCACGTTTCATATAGATTGTGTATTGTAAACTGGTATGCAGGATTGGAATCAGTGTATGAAAATGGAGTATTGAACTGTTAAAAGAAGCTTGTGTCATACGAAATTCTTTCATATTAGCGGAGACCAGAGGACAACTTAAACAGAAATTGTTAATCAAACGTATATAATATTACTGCTGCTGTTGCTGTTACCTGTACCTAATTATTCTGGTAGTCATTGACCAAACGAATTTCTAGGCTCTATTTCATGCACTCAATTTTATTTCAACAAACGAATCTATCAACTATCAGGACAAACTGTTATCTTTAATTTGTAATCTATTTTGATGTAAAAATAGAATTCCGGTCTTCAGCGACCTAAAGTTATCGAAAGGCTCATGACGTCATATGGCCAGTTTCCTCACGTGTACCCACCCCATTATTATTCCCCACAGCTCCGAACTCATATATTATTTCAGATCCAGTCAGTATGAACGAGCCTAATGTACTAAGTAAAGTGTATTGGCAAAATTTAAATCGCATTCCGCTCACGATCAGCCATTACTCGCTGACAGTGACTTCCAATTTCCCGCCAAATTGTATTAAAAAGAAACAAAGAACATCTAATTACAATACCAAATGCTTGCTTAATGACCGGGTATAAGGTTCAAATTTGAGATACAAGTTTGGTGTATTGGTCCTTTTGGGAGGTAGGTAGAGGGAGTTTTAAAATTTCGTGTTTAAGTGAATTTTTATTTGTAATACGTACTTTTATTGGGCGGCATCCAAATCGTCGTTGCCGCTTTCTGATGCGCCGGTTATGAATATTTAGTACGTATTCAGTATTGTTCTTTTTGTTTTAATTGTCATGTTACGTGTGCTCTACATAACATACTACAGAAGAGCATAAAAATATTGAAAAAAATTAATAAGTAGGTAAAAATTAGGGATGTAACGATACATGATTTTGCCGATACGATACCGATACCGATATTTGTAGTAATGTATCGGCGATACCGATACCGATACCGATATCGATGGCTTGGTAGAAAAATAAATAGTGAATTATGCATAAAAAGTTACCAACATTTAACAGAGACAACTGTTAATCGTATTCTTTTAAATAAAAATGCCAAATCAAAAAACAACAAAACCATTTATTTTAGTATTATTATTTTACGAAGTCAGTTAAACTTTAAGTAATATACATATAATCATTACCTAATAAAATTTTACTATTGGTAGAGTTTATTCAGAAAACAAAGTGCGCACGCGCGGGCGGCCTCCCGCATCGTTCATTGGGCGCGGGTTTTTGAATTATTTGGTATCAAAAAAATTGGTTGTTTGTAAAGTAGGTTTACGATCGAGATGTTTACGTGATAACATAATGCAGTGGCAGCGCTCGAGATGAAACGGGAGATCGGTCCGTCTCTCTCTCGTTATACCTGCGATCGCGCTCGTGAGGTTTTGGTGTGACACAAGTTTATGAACATGTCACCCGACTAAAACGATTTTAAAAACGTTATCACGTTAAAAATTAAAAAAATTCAAAATTATTTATTTCTTTCCTTTACATAAACAAATTTGTGATTGGAACACTCCTAGTAAGCAAATAAAATGCTTGTGTCAGGAGGTTCCGCTCTTCCTTAACACTATTACAGAAACAGAAATAAAACAATATGAATGAATACAATGCAAAAACATAAAAGAAAAGAAAGAAATTTAATAAAAAAATATCGGTATCGGTTGATTTATTATCGGCGATACCGATATATCGGCTTGCCGATATATCGGCCGATATATCGGTATCGGTATCGGTATCGTTACATCCCTAGTAAAAATGTATCTATATAGCATTCTTTCGAGAAAAACTTCTTCCTCCTGATGTAAGCCTATGCATTAAAGCTCAGAAAATACACTTTTAACAAAAACTTTATTATTAAATCATGCCACATGTTTTACATAGCATTATATTTTATAAATATTAACCTTTGTTCCATATCAGATTATAATAATAAGAATAAGAATGTTTGTTTATAATACGCAAAGAATTCTCACAAATTTCTGATAATTGAATCATGATCATTTATGCATATAATATTTTAATCCTGATAAACATTGCATTTCCGATGTAACGAAATTCATCCTTAAATAATACCAAACACATGCCTCAGTAATGCATTCTAATCATATTTCTGCAAGCTTAAACGGATAGTGTTCGGTGCGAGGTTTGTGAAATTTTGATCAGTTCTGATATGCCCTGAGCTGAGCTTAACTTTGTGGATTCGCGCCAAATCCTGAGCCCAGTCCGAACCCTGTTATGTGGTTTCCATATTTCAATATGTAGATGCAATCCCTCAAATTATGTTTAGGTTGAGAGAATGTAGTTTTTATAAGGTGAAGCAGGATTGCTGATGAAAGATTTCCTTAGTGTAAATGTATTGGATATTGTTATAATCGTTGCAGTGGCTCTAAGCTTTCAATTTTTAAGCTTTAAGTTATAAAATTACTGATTTTAAAATCGGTTGACATGCTTCGATCAAAAACACGATCGAGATGCTTCGTCATCTCTTTTTGAAGTACAACTACTGAAAATATCATTTCGATTTCCTTCTGTTAGATTTTACGAAACGGACATAATAAAATAGGTAACCTATTTAATGAAGGACTTTTCTTTTTGGTGCCCATTTCTTTCCCCACACATTCATACACACGTTTCCAAGCTAAACTGTTCACGACAAAAAGAATGCTAACACCGTCCCCTCGCGGCAGAAATCTGAAAATGTGGCATCTTGTAACCACGTCACGCGCGATCTCTTGTCGCCTCTAACGTGTTTTGGTATTTCATTTATACCGCATAATTTAGTATTGTAAGACAAAGACGGTCATATTGCATGTGTTCAAGGCTGTACTATATTACAAGTATAATATATTAGATGCCAAATTGTATTTTTAGACGATTTTCTCTTCAAATATTTTGTGTGATAGACAATATTATATCATAGGTATGTTTGAATAAAAAAAGATGGTTAACCTCTATTATTTTTTTAAGTCGATTTAATTCATAGTAACATCTATAATAGGGGATGAACAGAAATCCAATACGATAAACGTGTCATTAAAATCAATCAAGCCCTCTTTTTATAAATCGTCTTTATCAAATGTGTAAGATGTTTCCTTTTCTGTACATCTTGTCATTCCGTACATGTACATGTAAATTTATAAGAATAAAAAATATTCACGTCTAACAAGCAACACAACAAAATTTCATTCCTCCCAAAGAATTGTAACTTCAGTAATCTCGTTGCTAAAAATTTGATTAACAAAAAAGAACTCTTAACTAAATTTTCAGTTTCCAAACTCGCGAAATGATGTATTTAAAAAGTTCTCATGGATATTATTTTAAGTTATTTCATATTCCGTGTGGCTTCAGCTACTTATATTTCTTGGTTCCTACTAAGGAAACTTCTTGAATATTTTTTAGTTATTTCTATTGAAGGTGAGTTTGTTGAGTTAGTAAAACGCTTGATTCTACATGAGATCTGATAACGGTTTTAGTCAGCCCTTTTTTTTTTCAAGTGGGGAAATCTTGCCTAAGATACCCACGGCTCCCGGGGAAGGAGCCGTGGGTTATGTTGGATTCCTACCGACTAAAACCCGACCGTGTACCAACGCGCTGCTTTAGACGGGATGCGGGTACACATTCGCAATCTTCCGCATGTCCCGCCCAGCAGTTGCCCGTTTCCAGGCCCTCCACCAAATGCCCACCCCGGGGTTTTAGTCAGCCCTACGGCAACATTTTACTCTGAAATATTGTGGTGTATAAATATGCCATGTGCAGTTATTGGTTCTGAATTAATGATGCGTAAAAAAAATTGATACGTAAAAATCTATGTGTAGTTCTACATCTTAACTATTAAAATAGTCAATTCACCTCTAGAATAGATCATTAATTGATGGAATAATATTGTTTCAGACAGTGCTCTGCTTCACGTTATTTAATTTCGAGTTCGAGTCGAGAGTCTTTCGAGTTCGAATACACGTAGTAGGGGTTATGATTCGCGTTATTTCAGTCACGGATTTACGGCTCCTTTGGAATAAGACAAACGATTGTTCGCGGACAAGCAAATTTCGTAGGTAACAAAAAATTATCCGACTGTACCATCTAACGCCCAATTTGTCGAATTTCGGAGCAATTTTTGCTTGAATTTTTCAATTCGGTAAAGGATTTTACTTTTAACGTGTTCTGAAAATTTTGTATGGAGCTTTTTGATATAATTAAAATATAAGGTAATTGTTAACTAAACTTAATGTACCTAAATCTTATATATAAAATTCTCGTGTCACAATGTTAGTCTGCATACTCCTCCGAAACGGGTGGACCGATTCTCATGAAATTTTCTGTGCATATCGGGTAAGTCTGAGAATCGGCCAACATCTATTTTTCATATGTACCACGGGCGAAGCCGGGGCGGACCGCTAGTATTTATATAAGAAGGGATTAAGTATTTTAAATTACACATGCATAATATGAAAGGAAACAACATTGATTAATAATTTTAGTTTTAACTTTACATGTATGTTATCACGTTAAATGTTCCTTTCCTGAAAATTGTAATTAAAATCTGACGAAAAACATGTACTGTATTCAATTTAAAGACCTCTAGAGGCTCTTTAAAGAGAAAAATGTGAAATATGATAAATAATATTTAAACATTTGCTACTAAACATTGATTGACCGCCTCCTTGGTACAGTGGTTGGGGCTTGAGCGTAGAACCAAGGGGTCCTGGGTTCGATTCCCGGTGGAGACGAAGAAAAAAAATGTCTCGGTCTGGCAGGACACAGAAGGCTGATCACCTACTTGTCCCTAAAGAAAATCGATCAGTGAAACAGATGTATGAATAATGCATCTGCCCCTTACCCCACTATACGGGGACACGGGACTTCACTTTACTAAACATTGCTGCTAAGACCTACACAATGTTAAACGAATACCAAAATACAATAAAAGTAATAACAAAGAACAAAGCAACGTATTTAGTCAGAAACACAAAGTTACTAACTCATTTGACGCAATATGATAACGACATTTGAGAGACATTCAATTTATTTCTAACCTCAGACCATTAACATTCAAAAGATGACATTTACGTATCTTTGGGGTGTTATTTGTATCTTGTATCTATCTCTAAAGATAGAAATGAAATTGTATTTGTGCTAGTAAAAATTGGTTCATTCTTTTGTGGTTGAGTTCTATTTAGACGGTTTATGTATTGTATTGGAAGGGGAATTTAAATAGGGGATAGAAATTGGTGCGGGGAAGTCAAGTGAAGCCGCAGGCCGAAAGGTTGACTATGTCCCAGGTCCCTGTAATTGCAATTATGTCAAAAAAAACAACGAGAAATATGTATGTACCACGTAAAAAAAGCTGGTGAATGTTCTGATGATCCCATTTCAATAATTATTGTTTCTTAAATAATTATAATTTTCTCCACAGACGAAACAAACAACATCAACCATACACACGGAAATAGACCATAGATAACTAGCTTTAGCAAAATAGATAACTAGCTTTTAAAATCTAATAAATTATATACTAAAACCTTCATCTTGAATAATACTCTATCTATTAAAAAAACCGCATCAAAATCCGTTGCGTAGTTTGAGAGATTTAAGCATACAAAGGGACATAAGGACAGAGAAAGCGACTTTGTTTTATACTATGTAGTGATGATGATACTATAGACCATAACCAAATATAATAATATAATAGTATAGATAACCCTTATACAACACTCAACAGGGCATTAAGTCAAATGGCCCCTGAATTAAACCCACGTCATACATACGGAGACATCCAATTTGTTTGGGATGGAAGAATTGAAAACGAATTGATCCCGTAACTCGAGCGTGGCTGCTAAAGCTTCGTGAGAATAGCATGGATAATTGAATAAAGAGGTGTAATAAAGTTTAGTTAATAATAATGAAAATTATGAAAATTATGTTTAATAAAAAAAAAATAATTTGGAAAATCCAAAAGTGCACGCCTCATATTTTTTTTTAATAAATATTTATTAATTATTATTTTTGTTTATTTAATAACAATTAAACCACATCGAATCAGACCCTGAAAAATGAAAGGGTTCTATTCCTGAGCATACTCAAGCGTAAGAGAAAAAAAAAGACTCGATTAGTAAAGTATTTCGGTCGCTATCGTGTTAACAAGAAAATCCTCCGCACATACAGACACACGGACGTCCAAGACAGAACTTTTTTAAACTCTTTTTTAACTAGTTAAATAACAAAAATGACATCAAAAATATCATGAATGTTAAAAATAGTGTTTTTTCTTAATATGTGTGTGTATGTGTTATCTTACAAGTGCAATGTATGATACATAAAGACATTTAAAGTTTGAAAAATCAGATGTTTTGCGCGAAGTGACAGTAGTACCCACCTCAACGCTTCGCTTATGAGGCGTGCAATATCATAAAGTATATCGATTAAGTAGTCGATATAATATCATGAAAAGTAGAATATAAAAAAAAGAAGAAATATTCTTAAAGAAGTCCTTATGTGATGACAGAAATCGCATCAGTCATCGCTCAGATCATCGCAGAATAGCTATCGTGCGATGATCGAAATCGAAAAGGAATGAGTTATTTTAAATATACGGAAAACATAAAATTTGCGTTAAATTTACCCTCGAGTGAAATAACTCTGGAATTAATGAATTTATAGAAATAAAAAATATTTATGTTATAACAAATACAATAACAAAATATAATATCTACTGAAATAGTAGAGACATACACACAATTTTATTAATCAACGAATTTATACTTATAAAAACCTACAAAATCGTTTCAAGATAAAACGCGTTCCAAGTCCCAAACTTCGTCGAAGAATTGAAAATACACATTAACGGTCGAGTTTTCCGAACTCCCAAAGTGAATAATCGATTTTCAGTGCAAATATGTTGGAAAGAGTCGAAAAAACGTCGAAAAAAAGCGGTTGTCGACACGTGCGCCCTCCATAATGAGCAATTAGTCGACAAGTGACGTTTCAAGTTAGGCTGTGTTCACATGCGCGACTTTATCTTGTAAAGGGGTTGATATATTATATTTTTGGGTATAATTTATTCGTTGTTTATGTAGCTAAATTACGATATGAATGTTTGTCTTGAAATGCTCAATTGAGGATAAGCTTATGCCTATAATTTGAAATGTATACTGAATTGATTCTAATAATGTAGGTAATTTTTAAAATATTGTCAGGCTAAGCCACCACTAAGTCACTACGTCTGACAATATTTTATAGTAGTTGTGTTGTATTACTAGTGTACACACGTAAGAAGTGAAACTTCTTTGTGACCTTATTTTTCAAAAAATAATTTACTACATATATGCAACTTTACAGAAAAACGTCGAATCAAAGATGGCGCGTAACGGAAAAATGTCACGCGTAACGATTTTTTCGTTACGCGTGGCATTTTTCCGTTACACTAAATTTTTTTCCAACCCCGATAAAGAAGTTTCACTTCAAAAAGTTCGATAACTATGAGCACAGTACAGACTCTAAATAATGTTTATTCTGGTAATTGCAGTAGAGAGCCTTTGAGCAGCTCTGATGTAGTTATAACCGCTTCCCTTGTAACTGGGCCACTACAGTGATGAAACTAAATACTTGGCTTTGTAGGGCTTTTCAGGAATAAAATGTAACGGATTTTTATTTTTTAACAACCAAGTGGTTACAAGCGTACTTAAATATTTAAAATAAGTTGTCTATAAATAAAATAAATATGCAAATTTTAGTCCTATAAATATATCAGTAACTAAAAAAATCACGATCACAAATCGCAAAATACTTAGGGGCTGACTCCACGAGCGAGAGAATCGCGGCGATATTATCGTCGTGCCACGTATTTCTATACACTCTCTATGGAACCGTCTCCACACGGCGATATTATCGCCGCGATGCGACGAGTGGCAATGAGCGCGCGAAATGTCATTACATCGTCGCTAGCCCGCCGCGACCAGCAGCGGGCTAGCGACGAGCGCGCGGCGGGCCCGCTGTCAAACGCAGCGTCATTTCAGCGTTGCCTCTGGTCTTCTCGCAGTTCTCTTCAAGGAAACGTGGCGATACCGTAACGAGTCGCCGCGGAAACGCTGCGATTCCGTTACGACTCGCGACGATACGCGGCGGAATTATCGCTCGTTCGTGGAGATTGTCCGACGATATAAGGGCGGACTCGTCGCGATTCTCTCGCTCGTGGAGTCAGCGCCTAAAGTTTCAAATTTACTTTATTGTAGTTTTTTATTATAGGTAAAATACCTATTTATATACACGACACACAACCAAAGTAGCTATATCCAGTTTTTATTTGAGTTCAAATCAAGTTACACGTTATTTCCATAATGTGAAATTTAGAACTCCCCATGGTGAAAAACGAGAATGCAAACCGCGCGGCTAATTCACGATCTGACGCCATGTTGGAAAAATGTGACGCGCTGATTGGTCAATTTAAATTGCGTTCGAGAACGTGGAACGAAATTGCAATTATATTTTTTTTATCTGGTCACATTCGTATTGAATTTTTAAAATGGCAATACTTTCACGGACTTTAGTGTTCTGATTAAAAAAAGAGCAATGTATTTTGATCAGAACAACGTTCATATTTTCGTATTATGTATGTGTTTTTATTGTGTGATGGTTCTCACATTTATTTGTAATTTCGTTTGATTTGTATCATTTTGACAAATATTAGAGTAAAAGGATGGATTCAGGCGGATTATTTGTTTATATACGCATTTAGTAAGACGTGTTCAAAGTAAGGTGGTAAATGTTAAAAATATGTAATGAATCAATTCAAAAGTCAGTTCTAGAATAAGTCTAATTGAATAAATAAATGTTTGAGTTTGAAACGAATTTATAGTAGTAACAGCAGGATTTCAAAAGCCCAAAAATAAAAATAGGCCCTTCAAAAACCCTGCTTGATTAAAAAGTGTGTTTGTTAAATCCGTTGCAGCTTCCAATTAAATAATCTTACAATCAAATGGAAAAAGCGTGTAAGCCGCAAATTGTCGGCTTCCGTGGTAGTTAAAAAATCTCAGTTATTTCGGAAGCTTGGAGAAAAACCACAAAGTCGGGGAAAAACTTTACAATTATGTTAATTGAGTCAAAAATCCCCAAACATCCTGGCGGTGTTCCAGCGGGTTCATTAATAAGGATTAATTGAATCTTGTCGACTTTTAGCGGGAATCGAGTCGTCGATTTTTACTTCGCGGTTTTTACTTTTGTGGTCTTTGGTACTAATTAAGAGTAAAAGTTGCTGCATATGGAAATAATTTAGATAGAATTGAATGCAACTGTCGTTTATGATCGAGATAGCTGTAGTATATAAATAAATTATAATAGTTAAATAATTAATTACCGACTAAACTTTATTTAGAATGGGGATAATATAAGTGTGATTTTTTTGTAAAAGCAGGAGCAATGGACCGTAGTTAATTATAACATTGAGGAACTTTTGTTATATAATTATATAAATCATATGATAATTTTTGACTTAATGAAATTAGTGTTTGACTCAATATCTTAATTTTTAGAAATTTGCATTACCTATATCTTTCACTTTCATTTTTCTATAATAAAGTGAATATATCTCCAATTTCTTCCACAACCAATTTTAGCAAACAAATAGATGTCAGACTAAACCTAAGTTTTAAATGCATGTCGCTTCACTAGTAACCTAAGCCTATCAATCGTATTACTGCCGCATGGGCGACCACTTAAATTAGAACTGGAACGAATTATCGTTTAAATCGATTCTGACCGCAGAATCGCTTTTATTACTAGTTACTGTAGGCGCATATTGATTGTAGATTAAACCTGATTAGGATTCCATTGCGATTGTATTACGTTTGCATTGCGTTTTTCAGTTTAACTAGGGGTTTTGGAATATTATGTGTGTTAATCAGGTCGGAAGTTTATCCTGTACTAGCTGCGCTCCGCGGTTTCACCCGCGTGGCTCCGCTCTGTCGGTCTTAGCGTGATGATATATAGCTCATAGCCTTCCTTGATAAATGGGATATCCAACACCGAAATAATTTTACAAGCGGACGAATAGTTCTTGAGATTAGCGCGTTCAAACAAACAAAACGGGCGGCAAGCTTAGCTTATAAATGCGAAAAGAACTCTGCCTGTTGACGAAGAGACAGACAGAGTAAAGATTGAGGCGTGCCTTAACTGTTTTAGATGAAGAAAGGTTTTATACCGGGAAACTTCAAACTATATGCCGATTTTTCTTTGACTACGCAGGCGAAGCCACGGGCGGAATGCTAGTATTTCATATATAACCTATAATTCACTATGTGTTAATGCCATAGCTTTATAAGATTTTGTTTATACATAATCTGACCACGTTTCAACAGTGCTATAAATTTCATGATCACCTCGTACACGTATAAAGTCTGATAAATACATGTTTGGTTTTTAATTAGAATATGGATTATGAAAGCTTTCCAAATAGTATGGTTTAATTAATGTTAAAGCTATTAGTATTTGGCGCGAAATACGTTAGTAATGGCGAATGGCTGGTTCGTTTATAAGTGGAAATTAATGATGCAGTTATATCGTACATTCAAATAAATAAACTATTCATATTATGTTCTTCTAAGGGCTGATTTTTCAATCCTTGGTTAAAACTTATTCGTCGAATAATGTATAAAACTACCATTTTAAAAACGTATTCTAATTGCCCGTACTTGACAGTTTACGTGACATTTTAATATTATCGTGTAATACTTTATTGGACGGATAGGTTTTATCCAGGCATTGAAAAATCAGCCCTAAGAGACATTTTCTCATTTATTAGAATGGATGAAATAACTAACTAGGTACTACTGTTTACAAAACAACTTAATATATTAAAAAGCTTTGTAGATAACAGATATGATTTTGTTTATCGGTCTCTCTGAATATCTGTTTTTTATATGTTTGTTAGTGAAAAATTGTATTAATCCTACTATATATTTTACACTATCAATAATAACTGGAAATTAATAAGCAATAAAAGAGATTGAATTTTAGGCATGAACCAAATTTTGGATTAGATTTAAGTATCTATTTTAGCTGTATCCGATAATAAAATAACATTTGAATGATCCTAAAAGTATCCTGGTAGATAAAAATATAAAAAAAAAATCAGTCAGATATTCAAAAGGCACTTCAGCCTAATAAAAGATGGATGAAATTCATCAAGCGAAATTTAAAAGCTATTAAAATTAATAAATAAGAACGGTTGACACTACCCTCGTCAAATCATATTTTACAAGCCTTTGTTTCGTAATCCCTAAACGCTTGTACATAAATGTTGACAAGGTATTTTTTGTCTAGTCATTGTAATTATTATGGTATGAGGAAGACATAAAGGAGCTTACAGTTATAGTTCGGTAAGGGACACGTAAAGTGGTTTAAAGTTGAAATTAATATATAGGTAGGTATGTTTCAAGAAAGAAGAAGAAGTTGGTTCCTTTCTGGCGGCAAGAAACCAACAATAGGGCTAAGTGGCGTGCCATGGGTGAGACCTACGTCCAACAGTGGACGAACACAGGTTGAAAGTGAGAGTTTCATATTATGGCAATAGGGAAAATAATGTGTGTTTGTTAAATGGGATGCTGAATTTTTTGATAGGCTGTTTAAATAATGTAAAAGTAAGTGAAGCGTCTGTAGCACAGTATTACCATATTTATTGTAATACTGTGATAATACATAGTCGAGTATTAGTTGCTTGCGCTATCACGTTTTTTCTCCCCATTTCCCCTTCGATTCCTTAGACTCTAAGGAATTCTTTGAAATTTATTTAGCTAAATAAATACGTTAAAAAATTTCCGAATTGGTAGAGCCGTTCTCCAGTTTTACGATTAACAATGCATTTGGAGATTCATTTTTATTTATACAGATAGATATGCCGATCTCTTTACAAGTGCAAGTCACTATTTCTTCCCAATGAAAAAGTAGCGTACAATAAAATTTATTACGCGATAGGAATTCAACAATTAGTGAGTAATTAATGCGCAAAAGTTTAGCGAAGAAAGGAAGACAAATAACTGAAGTTGTGTAAACTCGATAATTTGCTACTTCGACTTGAAAACTTTTGATTTATTCCAAATTGCCGTTTCTTAATGGCTGAGCAAAAAATAGTACCTACTGAAGAAAAAACATGTTTTTGTGAATTATAGAGACATGATTTATGTATAAATTAAATAATTTTTAGCAGTATAAAATAGAGATTTTCTAGAAGATCTTTGAGATAGAGATTGATCTTTATTTATAAGTGTACAATTTGTATCTTATATTTTATTCCTTTAAATTTCTATGCATGAAAATAACGAAAAAATAATCTGTTAAATATCCAACTCAAACTCAAACATTTATTTATTCAATTAGACTTCTTCTAGAAGCACTTTTAAATCGTTTGAAACACATTTTTAAAATTTACCACCGATTCGTAAGCCAGTCAACACACGAACCAACCCGCGGGTAACATCTAGTATCCAATAGTTTCCTATAACACTATTCTTATTTGAATGTTACAATGTAACATCTGTTCAAAAAACTTCGCTGCAATAACAAGTTAAGAAAACAGAGGCAGACTTAAATATTTTCTCTAACGACAACTACTGTAGCTTTGTACGAAATGTAAGAGCCTACTATTGGTCTGACTGAACTTTCGGGTCGAGTAATAAGTGAGTTTATTTTTTGTGAGTTTCATTGTTTTTGAAATACATTTATAAATATGTTAATCCAACAACAATTGTTAGAAGTGTTTGAAACTATGATGTATTATGTTATTTATCTAATAATTTTGTTTTTGCAAAGTTTCAAACACAACAGCAACAATTCTGACTAGGGAATAACTACTGTAGCGATATTATGTCTGCCCAAATTTTACATTACATTTTTTCCTTTTGAATAATATGGATTATAATATACTCTTATATTAATTTAGGCAGAGGCACAAATAAATTGTCATTTGTATGTCAGAATTGGTCATGTATTTCTAACCAAGTTTTTCTTCGTAAAACATTTTCGTCCTATCAATAAAACCCTTTTTTACGAATTTGTTATAGCAGAGTTTTCTATGTACAATATCAGTATAGATGGCTCGATTAAAGTATAAGAATATTTTTTTAAACGAGCATCCGTATCTGTGTATATACATACTCTATTCCACTCCTGTAAATTTTTCTTTCTTAGTCAAGTGGCATCAAAAAATAATTATGGTTTTTCTAGTCACAGAGTTGCATAATCACTATATCGGTAGGACAAAACAGCATTTACTTGCCAGTAAATTTTTCTGGCAGCAAAATGTAAATTTTGCTTACAATATAACAGGTTTCAAGCAAATGGTAGGGGCTAGATAGTTTGCGCAGTATCGAAAATAAAAGGCATCGCAGAAGACGAAGCATTCGTACACATTTTACTTTACTCTCGTCTCGTCTTTGTCCAATAAAAGATAGTTTGTATCGCATTCTTTGGATCTTTGTCACTTGCGACTTGTATTTCACCGGCGAATAGCTTGTTATTATTTATTTTATGGTCTCTGTTCTGAGGAAATGATTTATTAACAAGCTGTTGTTCTGGCTGCAATGTCTGTTTGTGTTCCTTTCTCTTTTAATTATATATATTTCTTCTTATTTACATTTTGTATTACAAAATGTTTATTATTTGACGTGTAATCAGCTAGAAGTAATAATACCGATATATGCCGATCCTTAAAAATCAAGACGCTATGTTAATTTAATTACATGTATTAATAACATTTGTATTAAATGAATTAAAAGGAAAGTATAACAATGTTTATTATCTTTCTTATATATAAAATTCTCGTGTCACAATGTTAGTCTGCATACTCCTCCGAAACGGGTGGACCGATTCTCATGAAATCTGAGTCTGAGAGTCTGAGAATCGGCCAACATCTATTTTTCATATGTACCACGGGCGAAGCCGGGGCGGACAGCTTGTATTATATAAATTTCTATAATTAGATAGGTACGATACTTTTTTCATGAACATTACTTTTGCCCTATATACATAACTATTATAATTTCATATTTCACCACTATAACGACGTTCAAGAGCATTTCACAACATATCCATTCCTCTTACCACACATAAAAACGTCACATTTAAGGTTGATGTTCCGACCGTCCCTCCATACATTTTTGATTACCTCTAAACACTTAACACAGACACTATTTCTTTAAAACTAATCATTTTATCACTTCTCTATAATGAAATGTGTGCGCGTTCGACCTTTTTAATCAATAATTTACAATATTTACTTAGAAAAACAACAGTAAAATACCGGAAAAATTTGACACTTCTACAGTAGTGTGCGTGACTTTTGCCAAGCGAAACACGACATAAAGCACGACATCTAGCGCATAGACTATATACTTATTACAGATCTAGCGCGTCAATGTCTAAACGAAAGGCGATGTTTAGACATTGACGCGCTAGATGTCGTGCATTCGCGTTCGTTATCTTATGCATAATGAGCATAATTCTAATAAATCAAAGTTCTGTGTAAAAATTGAGTAATTTCATTTCCAATCGTTCAAAGAAAATAACAATAAAATAAAATAAAACTAATGACCTTAGAAACTATGTTTTTTTTTATTTATTACTCATTATTGTTCGTCCGTCGTAGGTCTGTAAACTGTATTGTACACTGAAGGTAAATGGTACTGTAGGTACTTTAGTTCGGCGTCGTCGCTCGTCGGCTTGATATAAAATTACATTCTTGATTTCATTGACACGCGCTATGATTTGCGCGCGGAATTTCTTGTGTTGTGAATTTATTTTTGTATGCTATGCATTTTAATTGATTCAAATTGCAATGTTTCTCTAGTATGCATTTGAGACTATATTGTAAATTGTAATAATTGATCGTGGGTATAGTAATTAATTATTCTAATAACGCAATTAGTAATATATGTATTTTCGGTGGGATTCAAAACAAAAAATTGGCCCGTGATTTTTATGAAATTTCACCACATTGCAAATCACATCAATCATAGTTCATACACATGTATGACGAAAGTGATTAGTATTGTGGCTAACATTGACTCATCAGTTCATCACTGAAACCAGTGATAAATCAGTACCTATATCATATTGTGTTTGAATATTTTTAAACAATGATATAAGTATACAATTATTATAAATCGGTAAACTATCAAAGTAATCACAAACTTGCAAACATTGGTAAAATGTCCAGTAGTTTATGAGCCTATTCATTACAATCAAACAAACAAACAAAGTCTTCCTCTTTATAATATTAGTGTAGACAAACACTATGAATACGATCACGAATGCAAATTCGGGGATTTTCTAATTATTGCTAAATAATAATTGAATTCGTTTTGAAATACTCTATAATTTTTAGTGTATAAATAGACATTTATAATGTGGTGCTCATTTTTTTTGTACTGCTAACGCTATTGTAGGTACCTATTTTCGTTGTTTTATTTCAAGTGAACACGGCCATACAATTTTGTCACGAGCCGCCTATGATTGTAGGTACTTTTGTTAGGCTCCTTCGTCGTCCGCGTCGCGTCGGCTCGAAAGTTCTTGATTTCATTGTCACGCGCTATGATTTGCGCGCGGATTTTCTTGTGTTGTGAATTTATTTTTGTATTATTATTATTTTTTATTTTTTTTTTATTTTATTGATTCAAATAAAATATTTCACTAGTATGCATTTGAGACTATATTGTATTATGTATAATTTATCGTAGGTATAGTTATTCTTATAACGCAGTTATATTTTCGGTGGGACAATTTGACCCGTGATTTTTCTGAAATATCACCACGTTGCAAATCACATCAATCATACACACGTATGACGAAAGTATAGTGGCTATAATTGACTCATCAGTTCATCACTGAAACCAGTGATAAATCAGTATATCATATTTTATTGTGTTTGAATATTTTTTAAACAACGATATAATATACAATATTATTATAAATCGGTAAACTACCAAAGTACTTCCGAATTTTCAGACAGACAAACAAGTAGTTTGAACACGCAGTTTTCTTATACTAGTAGCAAAAATCAAAACCATAATATTATGTTTACCTACTATATTTTACTAAAAGTCGAGTGCGTCGAAATCGTAAATAATAATATGTTTTTCACCTTCCTGGTTATTTTCCCATAGTAAATAGTGTTTTAGGTTTGTTGTTGTAGGTAGGAATAATAATAATTATTCTTACATGTTGGTTATGAAATGTATATTGAAATAATTTACTTTTACAAATCATTAGTGATATAAGTTTTGAGTGAAAATGCTTGGATCAGCATAATATTATATTATGGTACTTCAAATACATGTTTTGATAAAAAAAAACAATAGTGTAATAAAATAAAACTGCGTTTTATTGTAATCAATGTTGACAATTTTAAATTCCAAAATTATTGATCAATAAAATAGTTTACACCAACAAATATAACTTTTATTTTTATAACAATCGTTCATAATATAAACCGTAGCAGGTGGCGTTTTGAAGTTCTGTCTACTCATACAGAAAAATGGAAAACTTGTTTTTTTTGTAAACAATTTATTACTCATGTTGTTTGGCAACTCGAAGCGTGGTCGTCCGTCGTAGGTACTTTTGTTCGGCGTCGCGTCGTCGTCCGCGTGACCGCGTCGGCTTGATATAAAACATTCTTGATTTCATTGACACGCGCTATGATTTGCGCGCGGAATTTCTTGTGTTGTGAATTTATTTTTGTATGCTATGCATTTTAATTGAATCAAATTGCAATATTTCTCTAGTATGCATTTGAGACTATATTGTAATAATTGATCGTGGGTAGGTATAGTAATTAATTATTCTAATAACGCAATTATATTTTCGGTGGGATTCAAAACAAAAAATTGGCCCGTGATTTTTATGAAATTTCACCACATTGCAAATTATATATTATACAATTACAATTACAATTATTATAAATCGGTAAACTATCAAAGTAATTACAAACTTGCAAAATATGCTTTTCCGAATTTTCAGACAGACACACAATTTTATTAGTTTGTTTTAGCAAAGTAGGTACCTATACCTATACGCTTACGTCGCGCGTCGCGTCGTCGAAAACGGTGCGCCCAGAAACAAACATACCTAATTCAGTTACAATCCTTTTTTTGTTCCGTAATTTATTGTATTTATTCTAATACGATTTTTTTTTATTCGTCGGCCAGTTCTACTAGGTATAAAAAGATAAAATTGAAATATAATTATTGTAGCGACAGCCATATTATGTTACTATGTTTTCGTAAATATGTTTTTCACCTTCCTGGTTATTTTCACATAATCTTATCTTATATATAAAAATGAATCGCAAAATGTGTTGGTAAGCGCATAACTCGAGAACGGCTGAACCGATTTCGATCATTCTTTTTTTATTATATTCCTTGAAGTACGAGGATGGTTTTTATGTAGAGAAAACGTAAATATTATGTACCACGGGCGAAGCCGGGGCGGACCGCTAGTATATATATATAAATGAATCGCAAAATGTGTTGGTAAGCGCATAACTCGAGAACGGCTGAACCGATTTCGATAATTCTTTTTTTATTATATTCCTTGAAGTACGAGGATGGTTCTTATGTAGAGAAAACGTAAACATGTACCACGGGCGAAGCCGGGGCGGACCGCTAGTCTAATATAAAAATGAATCGCAAAATGTGTTGGTAAGCGCATAACTCGAGAACGGCTGAACCGATTTCGATAATTCTTTTTTTATTATATCCCTTGAAGTACGAGGATGGTTCTTATAGCTAGAGAGCTAGTTAGTTTAGTTTTAGTGCAGTGGCAGTGTAAATGTTGTTGTTGAGGTTATGTAAATTTAACACTTTAGTTAACTACCAAGATATAAAGAAATGAGGATAGGACACAATAACTATTGGTTGAGGTATTTATAAACTCATAATATACTTTTAAAAAAATCACGTTTTAATAAATTTCTAGAATTAAATTAGAACAGCTGATTCAAAATAGCCTAAAAAATCTTAATAATAATAATTAGTAATTACGCTTCACAGCAAGAAGAAATGTACCATATGTACCCGCACAAAGTCGATATTGTGTTGCCTACCGTTCGACTCAATGGCTAGGGTTGTAACTACCTTTAATAATTATTACCAAACTAATAAACCGAGTGATGCGAAATAACCATAATTCTTTTAGAGTTTGATAAAATGATCAGGCAGGTATTTTCTTTAATCCTCTGAATTCTCGGTTACTAAATTGTATCGTTGAAATTATTCTTAATCGCGTAAATTTAATAAATAATCATATGGAAAACACTTTTCATTTGTTTTTTTACTTTCACGCCCAACTACTATACAATAATTACGTTGTTTCGGTATTTTG
Source organism: Colias eurytheme (assembly GCA_907164685.1). Taxonomy (NCBI): domain Eukaryota; kingdom Metazoa; phylum Arthropoda; class Insecta; order Lepidoptera; family Pieridae; genus Colias; species Colias eurytheme. Next base: position 107,899 of record CAJQZN010042412.1, on the reverse strand, counting down.
ACGAGAAAACGCAGGAAACATCCGTTGTATCATTTTAGATAGATTGTATATTTTGTATCTGTAGAATTGAAATCAAAGCTATGTATATGTTGTCTCCATTCTTTTCTTATCGGATTGTTGAACCCAATGCGAATGCGTCACTTAAATTTTATAAAAGACAATTAAGAACATCAAAAATAAAGTGATACGTAAATATTTCACAGTGCAATATATTATGTAATTAATAATAATTATATATTTATGAAAAAATAATTACATCAGATTTAATAATAGCAATTGTTTTGAATGTACATAATATGAATAAATGATTACATCATAATAGTAATAATCACAATTGTTTTATTTCCCATTTGTTGCAACCCTAGCATATTTTCATGTAGCAGCAGAAGTACCTACACTGGCGGCGCGGCGGCATCGTGCGACATCAAAGGCATTGCCTTACTAGGTAAGTTTATAATGACTCATTTCTTTTATTATATAATTTACGTTTTACTTTTACAGAATCCGATTCAATGGATTATGAAGACGAGTCACACAACGCCATACGATAGTGATGATGAATGAACATTTCAATAAATGCATGCGTGTTTTTTTATGTTGTTTTGTAATTGTTAATTGTTTCTTAAATAAAGAAATAAACTAAATATTTAAATTTTAAATGATGATTTGTTATTTGCAACACAACTTTATATTTGAGATTCTTTACAAATGTATATTTAGTTTTGTATCATCAAATTTATAAATTTTATTCCATAGTTTTCAAAATTAAATGTAAATGACCATAAAAACATTAATAAAGTAAATCATTGATGTAAGGTCAGGGAACGTAATACATATATACATCTGACCATGTAGAAGCTAAGTCTTGTTGACTGCTGAAGTCTGTAAAGTTTTGTTGTCTGCTGAAGTCTGTACGCAATGAAAATGTCTGCCGTTTCGAAAATAAGTTTTTAAGACCCTAATAAATAAAATATATGTATATATAATGGCAGATCTGGTCAAATACTTTCAAAATTGTATTTTTTTCAGCACTTTCATAAGTGTCTGCCAGAATGTTATCCGCGTGATAATGGTCTGCCATTGTTATTTTCCGATAGTAATAATAATCTATTTTCAAATATCAAAATGGCAGACGTGGTCAAATGGTTTCAAAGTTCGCCAAAAATTTCCACCTGTCTTACCTAAGCGCGCGCCCCGTCCACCACTCTGGGCTTAGTGACTCCTCATCTCATGTATAGTAGGTATAGGGGAATCAACACACAAAAATCCAGGTCTGGTCAAATACATACAGGTAGCTTTGCGCTAGCTCTCTAGCTATTACTTCTTATGGAGAGAAAACGTAAACATGTACCACGGGCGAAGCCGGGGCGGACCGCTAGTAAATAATAAAATAATAAATAGTGTATTAGATTTGTTATTGTATCTTGTATACCTACGAATAATTATTCTTACGTCTTGTTGGGAAATGTTCAAATACCTACCTATTGAAATAATTTACTGTTACAAATCATTAGTGTTATTAGTTTTGAGTGAATAGGCATGGATCAGAAATTCAGAATATAATATGCTACTAACTACTCAAATACATACATGTTTACACAACAAACACCACTGACCTCTATAACTATAAGTTATAGAGGTCAGTGACCGTCAGTGACAAACACTATGGATACCTACGCTCGCGAATGCAAATTCGGTGATTTACTAATTATTGATACCTAGTCATTGAATTCGTTTTGAAATAGCCTGTACTTTGTAATTTTTAGTGTTATAGACATTTATAAAATGTGGTGCTCATTTTTTTTTGTAATAAATTATCCTGCTACGCTATTGTATTTTCGTTGTTTTATTTCAAGTGAACACCCATACAATTTTGTCACGAGCCGCCTCTGGCCTCTGGGTGAAATCAACCAGTCAAATGATTTTTGTTCTAATTGTATTTTGGTAGTAGTTTGTTTAGAATTTACATTACCATTGTTTAATTTTTATTTTGTATTTGCAGTAAAATAAAAAGATGAAAAACTTCATTAGGTATATTGTACGACACCTCACTCTGAATCGCGCTAGCGAAATTTTTTCGTTACACAGCACATATACAACTTTCGGACAATCTTCATTGAGGCCGGCCGGCAAATCGAGTATGTCGAGAAACTTCACTTATTCGATGGAGGTATTCTACCTTCTTTCCTCCACAGTTGTGGGACCCCGACGTGCATTGAACACGCAGCTTTCTGATACTAGTAGCTAAAATCAAAACCACAGATATGTCTGTGATCAAAACCATAATAATATTTTTACCTATTATTTTACTAAAAGTCGAGTGCATCGAAATCGTAAATATGTTTTTCACCTTCCTGGTTTTTTTTCCATAGTAAATAGTGTTTTTGATTTGTTGTTGTATGAATAATTATTCTTACTTGTTGGTTATGAAATGTATTTTGAAATAATTTACTTTTACAAATCATTAGTGATATTAGTTTTGAGTGAAAATGCTTGGATCAGCATAATATCATATTTGCTACTTCAAATACATGTTTTGATAAAAAAAAACAATAGTGTAATGTAGGTAATAAAATAAAACTGCGTTTTATTGTAGGTAATCAATTTTGACATTATTTATTTCCCAAAATTACAATAAAATAGTTTACGCCAACAAATATAACTTTTATTTTTATAACAATCCTACTTCCTACTAATGCGAAAGTTTGTGAGGATGTGTATGTGTGTGTTTCACGCAAATACTACTGAACCGATTACAATGAAATTTAGCACACATATAGAACGTAACTTGGACACATTGAATAGGTTTTATCCCGGAAACCCCACGGGAACGGGAACTATACGGGTTTTTTTTTGAAAATGCGGGCGGAAAGCTAATCGTTCATAATAATATAAACCGTAGCAGGTGGCGTTTTGAAGTTTTGTCTACCCATACAGAAAAATGAAAACCACAGGAGATTGCCCAAGTGACTATGGCACTTGGTATCGCAATCAAACTTATTGTGTCAAGATGAAATATAGCTCAATTTAAAGCTTGATGTTAGTACTTTTAGATATGATTAAAGTTTTTATGTAAATAAGCCGCAGTTCGCGACAATAAAAATAAAACAATAGTTTTATTCAACACTTCAAAAAACTACTTAATCGAGTTTAAACTAACGATGAACGTTAAGTTTTACATTTATTACATAGGTAATATTTTAATTTACAAGACAAATGTGAAAAGTAAATCGTAATTTAAACATTATTTCAAAATAACATCGAACAATGCGTCGAACACATTCATTTGACATTTCAAATAGAAACTATGACATATGACGTTTGCAAGAGAGATAGATATAGGTATGTGTCAAAACAAAACTTTTACTTTTATTTCTATTTATTCGGTATAATTACAACTTAATAGTGATAAATATGATCATTATAAATACAAATAGGAATTAACAATATCACGAACACGTGACACAACTAGTATTTTACCGATTCCATACGTAGTCATACATGTTTCAAAAGAAAAACTTTTACTTTTACTATTATTTCAATTTATCCGGTTTAATTAAGACTTAATATTGATACATATG